>JAIGNY010003803.1:430000-545000 GCA_020152595.1 Chiridota heheva
AGTATTGTTCAGTTGTAAGAACGTAATTCAAATCATTAAAAATGTATATGATACCGATGTGAAAATTAGTAACCGGTAAGCTTTAATTCTATTCAAATTCAATTAAGTTCCTTTAATTTGAAGCACTTAAAAAATGGAGGAATATGTATTACTAGACTGCTAGAGGAAGAACGTCCATTGTGGCAGACTCATGTGCATACATCAGTACATATATACAAATGTCTCTAAAACCAAATCGTTTACTTTTATAGGATTGACAACGATTTGTTAGAGGCACAACAAAGTGATTATCATAGATAAAAACCAAGTAAAATCCTGCATGACAATTAGATTATTAAAGGTTGTGCATAAGACAATCTACGAATTTGATAACAGATAACAGAAAGCCAAAGCCCTTGGTCCGCACCTGGTGTAACGGTGGAAAGGGAAGAGCCACAAGATACATGGCTGCGAGATAACTTTAAAAATTTATTGGGTTTGAAAGTCTAACCTTCTAAACGCAAGTGACTGGCAACATAAAACGGAAAACATAATGTGAACTCTTTTCACCAAAAATAAAACCTAACAAAACAAACTAAAATTAAATGAATATCAATACTGCTCACATAAATGCCATAAAAAAAAAACACGAAACGCAAATAGAGTTATCGTTTTTCATATGCATACAGTTTTCTGAATTACGTGTAATTACTACTCCCTATTAAAGCTTATTTTCCAACGAAATACAAATTGATATTAGGTGTGAAATAGTTAGGTTGTTCGTTACCAGGGACTAACAGAAGATCATCCGTTCGAAGCAAAAACTTAACAACAAGATTTTATTCGAGTTTCACACAGTCACATGTGCTACATTAAAGATTTCACTTTCTAAATTTGCTGAGGTCAATCATGATATCAAACATTGGTACATTATCATTTACAAAATTATTTCAAATCAGGTTAAAATTTCATTTGCAAAACAAAACCAATCAATGTTTTGTTTTTAAAGACAGAGACCACGGAATTTCAAAACTGCAATAATACATTTCGCATCCAAATTTGTCAACGAGATAACATTCGAAAAGAAGGGATTTGATTCATATTTCATTTTCTTATACAAATTTAATTCTTTTAGGTCAATCACGATAGCATACACTACTGAATTATCATAACGAAATTTGTTTCCCCGTCTTGTGGAATTTTATTTGAAAAATCAATATTTAATTTTTGGAATTTAGTATATCAAGCCTGCAGGACGAAGACCAATATTGCATCATTTGGTTGACTGCAGTTCCTCGTTAAATTATGATTGATAGCAATGTTTTAAAGTTTCAGTCAGGAAATGACATCTCAAGGTCAAATATTGTTTCTGTTAGTCCACGTTTTCGTATGACGAAATATGTAACTTTTTTTATCAAGGCTACAGATGAGGTCATTTTCTTTTTTTTCAATATGCTGCTAGATGTCTTATATACAGATCTTGGTAATATTAACACTAAAGGCTTAAAAAGACTTAAAATCATCAAAAAACTTTCAAAGTGATTCTATTCAACAGATTGAAACAAAAGAATATTTTCGGTTTAGCAATAACTTTAATCGGAAGATGTACACACACACGTTGAATTGGCAATTATTCATTCACTTTATTTTGCTGTTGTTGCTGGGTTTTTTTTTGGGGAGAAAACAGAGAACGTCATAATTGTAATAATAAAATATTATCTAACAAGAAGGGATACTATTCTTTATTTTTCAATTGAGAAAAAACAAATTAGTCGCTTACTTCTTCGTCATTTGGAATTTTATTTGAAAACAAAACCAATCAATATCAGGTTTTTGATGTTTGGTACATCAATACTGCAAGACTAATAATATTTTTTCATTTGGTTGACTGCAGTTCCTCGTTAAATTATGATTTATAACAATAGTTCTAAGCTTCAGTCAGGAAATAAAACTCAAGGTCAGCTGTTGTTTCTTTTAGTCGAAATATTAAAAAAAAAAATTTAAGCAACAGATAAAGTTTTTCTTGAAACCTGCTGGATGTCAAAAAATATACATTGACCCATAAGTATAATAATAAATTGACTTTCAAACTGTTTCTGTTCAACATATTGCAGCAACTTTCGATTCAGGAATAATTTCAATCGGAAATTGTTAGCACCCACTTTGAATCTGCAATTATTCATTCATTCAGCGATTATGTATTTCATTTTCCAAAAAAAGATAATAAATTTGTTTGTATATTCTTTGAGGTTAATCACGGTATAATGCACACTCACACTTATTATTACGATATTTATTTAACGTCTTTGAAAAATGGAAATACGACAACAAAACCAATATTTAGTTTTTGATGCTTAGTACCTGATAACAAAAATTGTAATAGATTTATTTTCAAGAAAATGGCTTATCTGTAGCTTTGAAAATCTAAAAGCTACAGATAAGCCATTTTCTTCTTGAACTTGCTGGATGTAAGCACATTATCAATTATTCAACAAAAATGGACTTGATTAATTGACTTTTCAAACTGTTTCTTTTCAACTGGATCAGGAATAATCTTAATCGGAAATTACAAACACCCACTTTGTATTTCCAATTATTTATTAATTACTCTGTGATTGAGACATATGCAAAGCACGGAATTGCTGGATGATGGCTGAAATTAAATATATACAGCTATCCCGTTTCCTTTAATTGCAAAATACATCTTTGACCTTGTACAATTTTGATTATCTAAAGACAATTGATTGCCAACAGAACCTTCTAGCAAGATTTAAAATGTAAACCCTGTAATAATAACCGCACCACAAGCAGTTAAGATGGCGCTTTTTTGTTTACGAAAACATGGAGCAAGTGGTTTATGTTAGATTACTTAGATTATAACTGTTTGTGAAACTGACAATTTTTGCTCATGTCACGTATCATGTAAGTAGTATGTAAGATTTGTGAGTGAGTGGATTTCTGTTTGTTTCCAAAAAGCTTAAAGAATGATTTAAAATACTTTGTATATAGCTTTTAAAAGGACACCTCTTGCTCAAGTCCGCCCTTGACTTTCCAAAAGGGCACCTCCCCCCTTCGCTCACTTATTCTTGGGAAGGAGCAGTGCCCCCGTGGTTCCGACATTGCTGATATTTAATGCATTAATGAACGCGTTTTATGACATATGTTATAATAACATTTCGTCAACTTTCTTACATAGTCATGAAAGATAATATTATTACAATATGTATATCAAAATATCTTACAAATTTACAAAATCATTTGTTGTACTTTATATGTTCCATAATTTATTAATGTGATTAATGGTTACCACATGTTGTCAATATTTTTCAGGCCTGTATCATATCGTGGCCTCTTAGGCACCGTTAATAGATATAGATTGTGGGAATTGTAGATATTTGTAAGGAGGAATTTAGGATTACCTGAGCTATCTGTAAACCAACTAGTTTCGGAGAAGAGTAAAACACTAAAAATGCGTGATATGCCATTTGCTGTATATGTTTCTCAGCTCAACTTTGGAAAAACAAAACAAAGCAGCAAAAGTAGCAACAATCGTACAAATGACAAGCGAAAATGGTTGTCACTTAAAATGATCGAAATCATCACAATATCCAAATTTTATCATAAAAACGTACTACCCGAGAAAGAACAACCATCCCTTTTCCCATATAATAATAAACAGTTTGTCGAAAATACCGCGTTGTCATAAAATCAAATTCATAAAGTTAAAGTAGGCCTACTTAATTAATTAAAAGTTAAGAACTATACAAACAATGTTTTCTTTACCCACATAGGGTGTTTGTGTTTACATGCACATTTGCAATGAAATTGAAGCAAATTGATTTAATACTTTAGAAGTGTCGATACTTTGACATAAGAATTGAAAGTAAGTTAAAATTTACTTACCCAGAGTACTTTTAATTCCGTTCAAAAATAAGCTCCAATTTTCACTTGCTTTGTTTACAAAATAATTTTAATCGTAAACAAATATAACTCAAGAGAGATACACAACTAGTACTTAGTGTGAAAAAATTCACTTGTATGCGTTTGTCTTCTATACCGCTTGTAATGTGTGCCGTGATTCCCGCTGCTACTCTTATATTACATTTGGTAATTCGCCCTACGTCACCTATACTATAGCGTGTATAGAAAACTGTTCCGTGATTCCCGCTACTACTGTTATATTACATCTGGTAATTTTCCCTACGTCACCTATAGCGTGTATAAAATCATGCTATCACAGATTATCCCATCTTGTATATGCCTATTAGATTTTCCGCCTTATAACGAGTTGAACTTGTAACTCAGAAATACAGAAACGTTGAGGTATACGATTTCACCCCAAATCCCGTCACGGTAACCTTTGGTTTCGAATATCCTACCCGTAGTCATGACCTTGTTGTAACAACTGACCATAACCATGATAACAGATCTATCAAATGATATTTGAGGAAAGATTTTTAAGAAATGACAATCACTTTGGGTAGTGAACGACGTTGTTTCCTTAGCAACGTCACTAACCTGAATCATTTGTTTTTACTTCTTGGTTGATGTTATTGAGGAAATGTTCTCGTATTATTAGGAATACTGATTTGTTTATCTATATGATGAGATGGTGTCTAAATTTACAAATCGATGAGACAGAAATGTTACTTAATGTCACTGTACTTTTATGTAGTTGCTTTTGGAGCTGTCTGGTTACAAAAACGTCAACTGATCTAGACAGTTCGGGAACAACCCGAAAAACTGGGTACTTTGAAATACCCCCAAAATTTGAAGAAACAGATAAAACAATTTATAAGCAATCTGTTTTGTTGATTTTCTCAAAAAGGCGACTGTAAATTTCAAAAAGCAGCTGAAAAATGTTTTGAATAATTATTTACTATCCGTCTCCAAAATTTTAGGATATTTTGTGAAATTTTGAAAAATCCGGAGCGGAAAATAAGAAACCCATACGTTTAGTGTGGGCTAGTCAAATGTGTACGCTCATGCAATGACGTAATACATAAAAGTACCCATTTTTGGGTATTTCAAAGTTCCCAGTTTTTCGAGTTGCTCCCGGACTGCTAAAGACAGTAGGCTACCCCGGTAGGCTACACTATTTATTAGGTCAGCATTGACCGTGATCTTTGACAAACAATTTCAGAAAATGTTATCGAAGTTGTTGTCTGACCAACTTTTTGCCTTTTCAGCTTTTTGAACCTCTTGGAAATACAACAAATTTCATCAAATTTGTACATGGGCGTTGAACAGGGAATGCCATAGATGCGAGGTAACGTTCCTTAAATCGCAAAAGTCGATATCGATTTTCTACATTCGTTTTTTAGCTTTTCAAAAATGAGTTTTTGGCAAAATTGGTCCAACTGAAAAAGTTGGAACAACACAATTCAATCGTACGTTTTTTGGCTGCTGAAAAATTGTTTCATGCAAACTTGATGAAATATTGTTGCTTTAGTACACCCCCCCCCCCTACTTTTTTTTTGTTCTGCCGTTTATATCAATAATTTGATAATAAGAAACTTGTTGCGAAGGATTACTTTGAAGGTTTAGCCGGTATAGAAATATTTGGTGCTTACATTTAACGAAGATGCATTAATTGCCGAATTTCTACATAAGAACAAAATTGCAAAGACAAAAAGTTTTTGTTTTGTTGACGCAGTTGTCCCTCTCTTTGCCCCAATATAACTTTCTTTAATCCGCCACGACGTATAGTTGATGGGGATTATTTATTCCTATCATAGATCTTCAATAGCGGATTTAGGATAAAACGGAAGTGGGAGGGGGGGGGTAAAGGGGATAGGATGCCCAAACCCAAAGATCTGATTAACCTATTAAAAAACAAACACATATTATACTAATCATCGAGCCCTTGCCATTGAGCCCACCAGGCTCTTTACCGAGAATTGGACCACGCGGCGCAAAGGGCGCAGCTTTAGCTGAGGGCATGCCATAATACCCCAGACATGAAAATGACTATTGTAGAAAGTTTCCGTGGAGAAGAGTCACACAAAGGAGTATTGTGAGACTGCACTGTGTAATTTTAATTCTGGCTACCCACATACCCTCCATGGCTACCCCATCCTTTTATGGCTGCCCCCACCCCTTCATGGAAAATAATAAATACATCGTTTTGCTCATATATTTTTCAGAATTTTTTTTTTTTTCTTCATTCTTTAATTATCTTCCGATTTTCGGAGAATTTTCTTCCGTTTTGTTTGATTTCCGTCATTTTGGGTCAAATATTTTTCCTTTTTTTTCCAATGTTGCCGAAATTTGAAGGATTTGGAGGAAAATAGACCCTCCCTTCGGGAAGGCCTGGACCCCACGTCGAAGACGTCGTGGTAAAATTCGTTGAGGATGTCGTGGTAAAATTTGTCGGTGACATCGAGGTAAATTTCTTTGGGGACGTCGTGGTAAAATTTATTGGGGACGTGGTAAAATTTGTCGGTGACATCGAGGTAAATTTCTTTGGGGACGTCGTGGTAAAATTTGTTGGGGACGTCGTGGTACAATTCTTCGGGCAATCAGGAGTTCAAAAAGAGGTACTTTATTTTTCCCCGACGAGCAACGCAGTGAAAACTATTCTTAAACTGTTAAAACTAAAGTCTAAAATGGTTCAGAGAGCTACAAATCCGGGGTAGAATCCCCGTATAAGAACCACCCCGTGCAATGGAGCATATGGCTAAATCCCTCTCACGCTTCATACGCCAATGACTTTCCCCAAATAATTATTGTTTGCACAGTGAGTGTATGTTTGTCCTAATTCAAAAGATAGTAAGTTGAATGGGAATTTTAGAAAAATGTAGATTTGAGAGGCAATGGAATCTTTAGATGAAAACAGTTTATACCTTATATATATATATATATATATATATATATATATATATATATATATATATATATATATATATATATATATATATATATATATATATATATTTTATATATATATATATATATATATATATATATATATATATATATATATATATATATATATATATATATATATATATATATATATATACATATATATATATATATATATATTTTATATATATATATATATATATATATATATATATATATATATATATATATATATATATATATATATATATATATATATATATATATATATATATATATATATATATATATATATATATATGGAGAAGAGAGAGAGAAAAAAAAGAGAGATGGTGTGAAATGTCTGGAATGCAGTTCTCCACTGGAACGTTTGAATAATGAATGTGAGATGGTGAGAGAAAATTAATTTGCCCTCATCTGGATTTGAACCCGAGACCCCCACTACCGTTCGGTTGTTCTACCACTGAGCTATGAAGCCAAGTGGTATTACCCCCTCGAATTGTTTCCTAAGGCATCAATTTCTCTCTGTACTGCAGCTACGTAATTAAATAGAGATGGTGTGAAATGTGTGGAATGCAGTTCTCCACTGGAACGTTTGATAATGAATATGAGATGGTGAGAGAAAATCATATGCCATTATCGGGATTCGAACCCGGATTCGATACCGTTTGGTTGCTCTACCACTGAGCTATAAGACCAAGTGGTATTACCCCCTCGAATTGCTCCCTAAGGCATCAATTTCTCTCTCGGGTTCGAATCCCGATAAGGGCATATGATTTTTCTCTCACCATCTCACTTCATTATTAAAACGTTCCAGTAGAGAACTGCATTCCACACATTTCAAACCATCTCTATTTCATGTATTTCACGTATTTTACGTAGCTGCACTCGAGCAGTAAAGAGAGAAATTGATGCCTTAGGGAACAATTCGAGGGGGTAATACCACTTGGCCTCATAGCTCAGTGGTAGAGCAGCCGAACGGTAGTCGGGGGTGTCGGGTTCGAATTCCGATGGGGCATATGATTTTCTCTCACCATCTCACATTCATTATATATATATATATATATATATATATATATATATATATATATATATATATATATATATATATATATATATATATATATATATATATATATATATATATATATATATATATAGATAGAGAGAGAGAGAGAGAGAGAGATATTTGACCAGAAGAGGGAAATGTTTTGCTGAAAAATTCAACGCTAAGGGGAAAAATTTCAATGGAGGGGAAAACATTTGATGGAGGGGAAATTTTAATTTCCCTATTAACGTTTTTGCAAAAAATTCCAAGCATATTTTGGAAATTGTCTTATAGTTTTCTCCATGCTCTAAAACATAACTTATGGTGAGTTTTAGGTTAGGTTAGGTTTAGTTTTTGGGGTTAGCTAAAGGAAAGGAAATTTTAGCGTGCAAGTCAATGGAGGTTTCGACTTAAGGGTGAATCTAGGTATATATGTATTATAAATTTAAAATGGTATTGAAATTCTATGACATAAGAGAGAGCTGAAATACACTTCAGCCCCCTAATAAAGCCCACAGCCCCTTCCCCTTTTCATACGCCTATGGTGCCATCACACTTTCACTTTCTTGACGATTATCAAAATATTATTAATGACATTGAACCGTTATGTGAAATGTTTCGTCCAAAAAACTTACTTCACTTAAATCATTGACAGTTCGTTCTCTCCATGTCGCGAAATTTCACAAACATAATGCAGTAAAATTTAATACTAAAAAAATATATTTAATATACTTAATACTTGTGACGTTACAACTTATCTTATTTCAGTCATTTCTATACACAAATAAGAATTTAAAATCTAACCATTTTGTTTCCTAGGATTTCCTGTTTCCTATAAGCTAATAAGATTAACAAGTATGGCCATTGATCATGTGAAAGGCCCAGGCTACTTTGAAATCATTAGCTATCAGCATCTTAATATGGGCTTCTTATTGCAGTGTAAAGGATTGGTTCTGCAGGGTCAAGCAAGTTCATTTCATATGAAAGAGAACTTCAAAAGAAACAAAATATTAAAGAAAGCAAAAATCTTATTCCTTCAACAGTTTAAGGAGATATAAATATACAGTTTGGTATCATTTGTGCACAAATGACTGAAATTAGAATAGTTGTGACGTCACAGCCTGAGATTCATCAACGTCTATTATATTATATCATGCAATTTTGTAATAAAAACCATTGGATACTGCCAGAAAAGAAGAAAACAAATTCTATAGCGCAAGGCTAACTATAATATACCATCTGAAAAAAGTTCGAGGAAAAGTGCATAATTGCTAAAACAAGTGTTTCTAAAACGATTAAATCTTAGTCGCATCAGGTTGTATATGAAAAGTGGAGTGAAAATTGATCTTAGAGGCCCATAAAACAACATTTCGCATTACTATGACATTAGATGAAACATTTGAACAATATTCCAGGCTATAAACTTCATTCCTTTCTGAAACCAATTATGTTTTAGATGTGTAGCCAGCCTTTTGGGTTGGACGGGAAGAGGGTCGTAAACGCAACATATGCTGATGGCGTAAAAATGTTCCAAATTTGTGTCAAACTAATCGGAGCAAAGAGAATGTTATTGCTTCAAACATGTCAAAATCTGGACATTCTATCAAAATTTATAGACATTTTGACCTATTGGGGAGCCGTTGAATCGGAGAGTCAAACCCTCCGGTCGACCCACTGGCTACACATATGTGTTTCTACATTCTCATTTGATTTATGGGGCCCGAAACTCATGTATACTTATATACTGCAATATTTGGAAACATTCCTAAAAGTTTACCAAATACTCACACCTCAATTTTATACTGATTCATGCAAATAAGAAAAGGGTCGACTGGTAGAACATTTACCAGAAAATACCGAGTGTCAATTGCTGCATAGTGTATTTTAGTTATAGGTACTATACACATACTGTAGTTGGCTGCCTTTCTGGAATTAAAGGAATATTCCCATCTTTTCGTAACATTTTATAAGAACGAGAACAATTTTAGAAACAATTTAGTATAAAAATCATGTTAATATATTATTTCTACCAGGAGATATTCAAATTTTAGGTCCATAAAAATGGCAATAAACGAATAGGAAAAGGCTCAGTATGACATCACGGCAACACATTCTCCCACAAAGTTTATGTATTTTATTCAAAGCTATCATCCTTTTTTGTATATAGTAAAACCTGCTATAACTGTATAATAAATCGATGAAAGTTTAGTATTAAACATTGCCAAATATACCCTACATTACGAATAAATCTCGCAATAAATATTCTTTCTTCATACCCGCAGAATCGTGGATTTCTGCGGGTGCTGGTTTCAGACTCCAGCCCTACGCAAGTAACTTATACCACCACGCCCATCATTGAATCTAAGCAATCAGGAATTGATTGGATTTTGAAGGATGATTAAATCATGGGGTTGGTAGTATTTGCCTAGGTGTATCGTTTGTACACCAATAATGAAAGAAATGGACTGGAAATTTATAGCCTGAGTTATTCGTTATGTAGTTCAATAACTTTTGAAATATTTTTTCTAATCATACAGAAACAACCAATTAACGTTCAAAGAAATACATAAACATTTGCAATGGAATTGCCTCTATGACATCATCAAACACGAATTCATCATTCTGTATAAAAACTTTAAAATGCAATAGGGAAATCTTTGAAAATTCATATCTCCTGAACGGAATATACTATCAACCTGATTTTTGTAGCAAATTGGTTCTAAAAGTGTGTTCTTTCAAATAGAATTTTACAAAAACCATAGAAATATTCCTTTAATTAAGAGAATCACGCCTCCCTAGGGCCGTATAGGGGGATATGAGGTCATGATTTACCTGCACAAAATAATGGGCATTATTTCCACAATCACAATCTTATGTATTTTTTGAAATTTTGCCGAGAAGTGGGGGGCCAAGAACCTCGTGTCCCCAGAAATCACGACCCTGTTCCTCCCCTCCTAGAAGGCTAGGTGCATGATATGTAAACAGCTTACATCTACAATAATGCAATCAATGCATGACTAACAATAATACATAAGTAACTGTATATTGACAACGTATACACAACACACGTATTGCTGAAGTGGCACCTGTCTAGTCGATCCAAAAAGAATTTGCCAAATGATAATATCATGAATCTGTTCACCAGGACATTTACATTTCACTGTTTACTTTGATTGATCTCCTTTAGGTCACTGACTCAAATGAACGAATTCACATTACACTTGGAATGACTAAAAGAGAGTATGTCTGCCCTTTAAAATGGCTGATCTCGATGAACTTAATTGAAACAGGGGGCCAATCACAACTCCTGATCGAAAAGGAACACTGTCAATTTAGCAGTCCAGCATAATTCTTCACGCGACAATTTATTAAGACATGTCCCTCACGGTTAAATGTCAGTTTACCTGAACAACGACACTTAAAAACGACACTTATTCATTTTCTGTTATTAAAACTTGAATCTTATGTGAAATCAACCTCAGTATCTTTCTTCAAATCTTGAATATTAATTTTTTGTCTTCTGGCTGTAACAATGACATCTACTTTAACTTGAAGAAATTTCAAACAGGTTTACATTTTCTTAGGACTTACTTCGCTCACTTGTACAGTTGTATAAGGTATTATAGTATATTATAGGCTATACAACGCAATTGGCTCCCACAAGTATAGCTCTATTCGTGGCAATAACACAGAACCTTCACAGAACGCAACATGATTCTTCCATCATGAATTAGGTTTCTATTAAATAAAATAAAATTTGCAATAAATCGAAGGCGACATATTAGCAGACCCTATAGTACTAAACATCTGACTGCATAGAGCAGCTTCACGATTACGATCCTTCTGCTTGGCGAGCCCCGGCAACCTGCAGCTAACCAGAGGTTTCCCACTCGAACAAAACGGCCTAGTAAGACTGTCAGAAATGTGGTGTATAGCTTTGCTCAAGGTTTCATGATGAGTTTAGTCAGCATTAAAAGTATAGTGAAAAATCTAGACATCATCATGGAGTTCAAACCCACGACCGATTGTACCGCAGCAAGGCGGATAAACCACCAGACCACGAGGAGGATATGATGATTGCAACACCAGAACACATGCAGTGAAGATATAATTAAAGAATAAATATATATTGTGAGACGTTATTTAGGGCTACTCATACATCCATTGCTTTTAGGCATGAATACTTCAACATTTTAAAGTGATCTTGAATCCATTATCTGAGAATTATTGAGGATTTTCATGAGAAGAAAGCTGTGGTATTCTTGCTCTTATGTTATTGTGATGGTTGAGACAATACAATGCGAATGTCTTTCCCATTTGAAAATTCATTGGGACCAGAGCCGTTATTCTCCTATAATAATAATAATAATAATAATAATAATACATTTTTATATAGCGCATTATACCAAACGGTCTCAATGCGCTTTACATAAACAAATATAAGATGAGAAAACCTTAAGATACAAACAGTAAGAGAACAAAAAACCATACTTAAAAAGATACAAGCAGGAAAAAGTTACAAGTTCCAATGAGGGGAACTCATGAAAAGGTGTGTTTTCAATACACTCTTAAAAATATCTAAAGTAGGGGCATTTCTGATGTAGATCGGGAGAATGTTCCAGAGTTTGGGGGCTGCATATTGAAAAGAACGTTCACCGTAAGTCTTGGTGTTAATTTTTGGCGGCTTTAGGAGAATAGCACTGTTAGATCTGAGTGGCGAGTTGGTAATTGTAAGGTGAGTAAGTTGGAAATATAATTTGGAGCAAGACCATGGATGGCTTTGTATGTGAGGGTGAGAAGCTTGTAGTTTATTCTTTCACATATAGGAAGCCAATGAAGTTGGTGGAGGATGGGCTTAATGTGAGATTTCTTACTTGTGAGAGTAACTAATCTGGCAGCAGTGTTTTGAATGCGCTGAAGCTTTGAGATTTGTTGAGAAGGAAGTCCAAATAAGATACTGTTGCAACAATCAAGTCTGGATGATACAAATGCGTGAATAAGTGTCTCAGTTGACTTTTGATCAAGATATTTACGAATTTGGCTGATTTTTCTGATGGCAAGTGAAGCGGAGCGGCATATATTATTTACATGTGGCAGCAGTGTAAGCTTATCATCAAAAATAACACCTAGGTCTTTAACACAGGAAACAGGAGATATACATGAATTACCAATCATAACAGAGGAAACTGGAGTAGTGCTTAGAAAACGTGACGAAATATGAATTACTTCAGTTTTACTATCATTAAGAATTAGTTTGTTGTCAGCACACCATGTCTTGATTTCCTCTACACACGATTCAAGTTTTGCAATACTCTGGTCTTTTTCGTTTCTATTCATTGACACATAAACCTGTGTATCATCTGCATAAATCATCCCATGCAGGCCATGAGATGTGATAATACTTTCCATAGGGGAAGTATAGTATGTAAAAACAGGTGGTCCGATTACTGATCCTTGAGGCACTCCATAGACGAGATGCCGAGGCGAAGAGTTTTTATCTTTAATGCTTACAACCTGCGAGCGGTTTGCAAAATATGATTTCATCCAATTGAGAGTGATTCCATCCAAACCGTACACAGTATGCAGCCTATTAAACAGAATTTGATGGTCAATATTGTCAAATGCTGCACTAAGGTCGAGGAGGACAAGGAGTGACTCTTTGTGGTCATCAGTAGCAAGGAGAAGATCATTGTAAATGCGTAACAGGGCAGTTTCTGTAGAGTGATTCTTGCGGTAGGCAGATTGGAGGAGTTTTGTAGTGAGTTGGCACACAAGTAGTCTTGTAGTTGCAAAGAAACAGCCTTTTCTATCAATTTTGCAAGAAATTTTAAGTTGGAAATGGGACGATAGTTTTGAAAAACTTCTGTGTCCAGGGACGGTTTTTTGATGGTAGGAGTGACGATGGCAGATTTCAAGGTTGATGGGAAAGTGCCAGAACTCAGTGACATGTTTACAATCTTTGACAAAACTGGCAATAGCTCGTCAAGACAATCCTTCAGGATCCAAGTCGGTAAGGGATCAATTGAACATGATTTGTTTGGCATCTGCAGGATCATTTTACGTACATCAGCATCACTCAGTTGACAAAATTTATAAAGAGAATGTGAGCATGTGCTAGTGATATATGGTTTTGGATCCACAGGCATTGATGGGGGTGTCACATTATCCAGTTGAGAACGAAGCAAAATAATTTTGTTCTCAAAGAAGTCCCCAAAGTCCTCTGCTAACTTTTGTGGGCAGTCATGGCTAGGCAATGGAGAGTTGGACTTAGCAACGCACATGGAGTCAACAAGTTTAAACAATTTACGCTGATCGCAGGTTGCAATTTGTGTAGAATGATAGTCACATTATGCAAAGTGTTGGTAGTGTGTGTGTGTGTGTGTGTAGGTGAGGGGTAGGGTGGGGGTGGGGATGACAAACCAGATCGTAGTGAAATACTGCCACGCCTCCACCCCACGAAGCTCAACGTTTATCTGTTTATTACAAAGATGTACGTCCTAAATACAAGCATTTCGAGGTAGCGTACTATAACTGTATAACTCAAGACTCAAAGTGATAGGAGAGAGGTCTCCAAAAGAACAATTTGATTGAGGTTATCATCTAACATCTCTTTTCTATATTCAGTTCTTATTTAACGTCTTATCGCCAATTTGATGTGTCACATAAACATTATTATAACATTTTTCATATAATATTATGCAAAAAAAGTTTAACAATATTCTACCGTGGCCACTGAATGAAACTCATCCAACTGGAGACCAGATCATGATTGAGGTATCCTATTTGTAGAATAATGGAGCTTAGGTTTTAAAACCAATTGAGTTAAACGTTGAACAAAACCAATTTCATAAACTGATTAAAAACAAATGAAAATCATTTTTAGACGTGCATTTCAAATATCACTTAAATAATTATATAAATATATTAATTAATACAAATTAAAAGGTCAATCTTGATCAATTATCATAAAAAGAACTTGAAGAGCGCAAAACTTGACCACCGGCAAGTTGACAGTAAATGATAAGAAAGACATCAGTATAGGTCTACTTTTCCTGATTCTTGACAACTCTTCAAGAAAATATTTTTCAAGACACGAGAAAAAACTAATTTACAGATCCATCAACAGAAAATCACGGCACTTAAAGATCGAGTGCGACAAATAAGCACTATTTGCATTCGTGATCAATGATGACTCCTTGAAGAACACTTCATGGATTCTAATTGCATGTTTTAAATGATAAGAATAAAAACAATTAGTAAATACGATTTGCGATGAACAGCCCTAATGATTGCTCATTATGACGGAAACTCGATTCGCAGCGTTGCATGCTGTCACTTTGAGGTTCTTCGAGGAATGTATGATTGATATTCTTTGGAAGATTTGGCATTCAATATAATTTCTCTTGATGATTGCTGACACACGTTGGAATAAATGGTCCAACATGTAGGTTTTGCTTTTTAATCCAGGTTGACTGGAAACAATGAGCCAACAAGTTATTTGTATGTAATTATTTTATATTGATGGATCAAAGTATATAACTGCAATTAAAGAGAAGGGTTACTCATCATCATGCACTATTTACATGGCATTATATTTAAACAAACATTGCAGTAATATAGACTAAATAATAAAATAACAAACTAAGAAATACAATTTTTGTATATACAAAAATAGGGTAAGTAACCCTCACACCACCACCCCCACCCCTCCGTGACCACGCCACTGGCTGTGAGCTTATTTTAAGTTAAATAATCCTGCACAACGCAACGGACACATACATTCCAAAGATTTCAAAACTCTGTAAAATGGCCAGTGTGTAACCGATTTTGATGCATTTTTGTTTGTTTGCTTCTTTCATGTTTTAAAATAAGCCTACCTCTTCACTTCCATATACATTCAATGTCCAACCTGTGAAATAAGATATTTCATATATGATTGAACTACTGAAATCTATACACATAGAAATTTGCAGAAATACAGAAGTCAACGAACACGGCTTGTCTAATTTCTCCTCCCCCTTCCCAAATGTATGTAAAAAGTTTCTCAGCCACATATATGTGTTTTACCGATGATTCTGAAACCGAACCATGCGAGCTTAGGTAGATTTTTAGGAATTACTTTGTAACTCAAGACTCTCTTATCAATATGTACTTTGCATGTATTATAAGCAAGGAGGTGATAGAAATATTCACCCGCATCATCAATTTTCTTTTTGGTACGTGCTATGAAAATACATTACCAAGTTATTTGATATGATAAAAGGCAATGAAATGGTTCCATTTGAAATTACGGATTCAATCGTAAGTCAATATTGATACTTGTTAGCACGTGGAGGCGTAAACCAAGGGCGTAGCGAGGTTTTTATTTTAAGAGGGCGGATCTGCCAGCTGAGAGGGATTTCATCACGTGACTCTAACTCATATAGAGGCCATTTTGCCGGAAATTCGTCGTTGCGTTTCATGCGTCTTCACACAGCTCAGTCACATCATACGTACAACAAACATACTGCCTGCTAACCTACCTACCACTTCAGCGAATGTTATTATTTTGGTTCGCGGCGGCGATTTTACTTCATATTTTCCTAACGTTTCATATATTCACTGGGTATACGAAGAGTAACTTTACGTGAACGCCATCTGATTGTTCGTTATACGCAGAAAAAGCCTACATACCTGGCATAAAGTGCTCACTGCAAATCCTATACTGAAGCATGAAAGACGTTGCTTCGTACAGCAGAAACCCATATCGAACATCGATCAGGATTAGATGGAAATCGAGGAAACGCCTTTTTATTCCCCGGCACACGTCTCAGTATTAGTGCAACCAACGGCACAGCAAGATTCCGGCACAATTAGCTTGTATAAGAACATGCAAGCGTTTGTAAGTATAAATAAGTCTACAGCAGACGAACGTTCTCGTCCGACAAAATGGCGATGTAAACAAAGTCACACGTGACCTCATGACGTCAAATGAAACACCCTAATACGCTTTGCGCATTCGGCGTGGGGTCTAAGCTATGCGTTTTGGTGGACTAGAGGGTGCCTAAAAACGTCTAATATCGTATTCGATCACCACTGTCAATGACTACTCATTTTAAAAAGTCGGCCCTTTTTTAGGGGGGAGGAAAGGGGCGGCGACCGCCCGTAGTTACGCGCCTGGCATGAAGGTAAGTCTTTCACGAAGTGGGGTACACGAGGCGAAGGTCTCAGGGGTCGTAGATATAACGTCTGAAGCTTAAAGGTGTATAAACGTGTAGAGGAAACAACTAAATTGCTTTAGAAATCTATTAAAAACTAGTAGGAGTTGCAAAAACATTATAAAACACAGTTAAAAATTGACTGTTTTAAAGCGTTTCGAGAACTCGGGAATCGATATGCAAATGTGTGATGAATTACATGAGATGTTCTTTTGTAGTCCTTTATGTTTAATTATTTCATAGTTCTTGAAGGGGTAGACCTAAAGGCTACATCAAATTCTAGCCAAAAGTGTTCAAGTCTTTACTTGAACACTTTACTTGAACACCCAAGTCTTGCCCTGAATCAAATTCTAGTAGCAAAATAGACCTACTTTCCATCATTTTCAGTGACTAAGATTCAGGAACCAAATCAAAAGAATGACATAAAGAGCTTGAACAGTCTGCCAAGTCTTTCATAAAAAAATTTGGAATAAATGAAAAAATGACAATCAACTATACCTCAAAAGTTCAAAATCAAGTTCAATTTGATCTGTTCAGATTTTAATTAGTCTTTAAACCAATAAAATTGCTACAAGTTTAAAGCATTTCCAGGAACAAAATCTTAAATGTTTGATGAGGGCTTAACGGCACCACGACCAACAGCGAGGGTCAAATTGTGCCTGAGATGTTAGATCATTCCAGGGATAGGAAGGAAAGAAAACAGGGGAGATTGAGAGAAACACGAGAACTAAAAGCCAGAAAATTTGGATTGAGAGCAGGAGAGAAGAAGGTGCATGGATGAAAAAACAAAGCAGAGTGAGGGGGTGGGATAGGAAGATTAAATATGGTTGTAGAGGGAAGCATGATGAAGGGAGGAGATAATTTTATCCGGAGGGTTTTTCTGGAAGAGCTCGGCTATTGACTTGTGGGGAGGGAGGGAAGCTCTGGGATGCTTGTACAGGGGCAAGTAAGGAGGACGTGATGGACTGTGAGGGTGCAATGGCAATTGTTGGAGAGGGTTTGGGGGAGCCAATAAGGAGATGGGAGTGATTGAGGTGGGTGTGACCTATTCTAAGAAGGGTAATGTGAATGTTGTCGACATGGGAGAGGTTGTGGATGGTGGGTTTAATCAGATTAATAGGCTGGATGACATGGAGTTTGTTATCAATTTGGGAGTCCCATGAGGTTTGCCAGCGGTCACGAATAAGGGAAGCGATAAGCGGTTTGATGCCAGAAAGGGTTTTGGGAAATGGGGTAGGGGAGGTTGAGGGCAAGCTTAAGAGCTGCACCAGCCCTGTCATTGCCAGGGATGCCTAAATGGCTGGGTATCCAGAAGAAAACAATACTTTTCCTGCAGAGGGTGGGCGAAAGGAGTTTATGGAGGAAGAGGTGGGATGTGGGGTTATACCATTTCAGATTGAATAAAGAAGTAAGGACAGCCTTAGAGTCGGGGAAGATGGCAAAGTGGCTGAGCGGAGAGTCCTCAATCAAGTTGAGGGCGAGGAGGATGGCCTTGGCCGAGAAGATGGACAAGTAGTCGGGAAGCCTGCTACTGAGGGTGATGTCTTAGATGACGACAGCAACTGTCTTGTCGCCTTCCTTGGAGCCATCAGTATAGCTGGAGGTGTAGTTTGAGAGTTGGTCCTTGATTTGGTTGTGGAGGTTGATGAAGAGGTTAGGGTGGCTTTGGGTTTTGTGATGAGTGGAGATGCCCAGGTGGATAGAAGGGAGGGGGTGGCCCAGGTAGGAAAAGTGGGCCAGGACAAGGTGCCAAGAGTGGCGGGGTTGATGGCAAGATGGAAGAGGTCTGATTTAATGCGTAAGCTGAATGAAGGGGATAGGGTTTTAGTCCTATCAAAGATGGTGGAGAAATTGGGGTACCTAATTAGGTTGTAATTAGAGTTCTGGGTGTTGGTGAGGACTCTAAAAGCATAGGAAAAGCTTAGCTTTCTACACCTTAGCAGAAAGGGGGTTCGTTGACTTTAACATGAAGGCTGGAGATTGGAAAGGTCTTGTAGGCACCCAAAGCCCGAGGGCTTCATTTTGGATGGTGTAAATGTGGTTGAGGTAAGAGTTGTGAGCAACACAGTTGACAATATTGCTTGGCACGAATGGTGAGCCTAAAGATTTTGAGGAGAGCATGGTGGTTCGCACCCCACGTGGTGTTGGAGAGGAGGCGGAGAAGTTGAAGGAGCTGTTGCATTTCTGTTTCAGCTTGGTGATGTGTTGCTTGTAGGAGAGCTTAGGATCTAGATTTAAACCCAGGAACTTAGTGTGGTCAACTTTAGGGATGCAAATGCCATTGAGCAGAGCTTCGGGCTGGGCTGGAGGTTGTTGAAATGACCAAAGTGCATGCAGACTATCTTGTCTTTGAAGAATTTAAAATCATTATTGTTGCACCAGTCTTGCAGCTGGTTGAGGCTGAGTTGGAGCCTATTTACGACAAGAGGAAATCTAGGGGAGGAGTAGAAGATGGTGAAGTCGTCCACGTAGAGGGCACGCTTGATGTTGGAGCCAAGGTTGTCTGCAATGTCGTTAATGCTCAAGTTGAAGAGAGTAGGGGAGAGGATGCTGTCTTGGGGGACGTCCTCTTCTTGGAGGTAGGGGTTGGAGAGGGTGTGGCCAGTACTTGAAACTGCCTGGGTGAGAGGAAGTTTTGAATAACGATAGGGAGGTGGCCTCTGAGGCCGATGGTGTAAAGTTTGCGGATGATGCATATTTCTAAGTAGTGTCGAAAGCTAACTGGAGGTCAAAAAAGATGGCAATGAGGTGTTGCTTTTTTACAAAGGATTTCAGGATAGCGGTGTCGAGTGTAATTAACTGGTCCAGAGTATTGCGACGTTTCCGGAAGCCGCTTTGGTAAGGGGAGAGGAATTATGTTGGTCTCAGGGAACCACTTAAAGTCTCTGGTTAATGATCCTTTCCATAATTTGACAGAGACAGCAGGTGAGAGCGATGGGCGGTAGCTGGAGGGTCGGTCGGTACTGTCCTTCCCCGGTTTGGCAGCGGGAGTGATGATAGCTGTCCTCCAGATAAGGGGAAAGGAGTGTGAGGACCAAATGTGGTTGAGGATGGTGAGTGGGGTAGTGGTGGCCTTATTGGGAAGGTGTTTCAGGAACTGGTAGGGGATGTTATCTGGGCCCTTGGAGGTGCAGCCAGCGTCGTTGATGGCTTGGTTTAATTCAGAAAGGGTGAGAGGGGTGTTGTAGCTCTCGGTGTTGTCGGACAGAAAGGTGATAGTTGCGGTAGTTGGCCGAGTTTGAGATGTTGCTGAAAGAGGCGCCTAGGTGGTTAACGATGTCCTTTTTCGCGGTGAGTACCATTCCAGGAGAGATGACAGACTTGCCCACCATGCCGTGAAAGCTGTTAACAATTCTCCAAATCTTCTTAGTGGGGGTGTTGGTGGAGAGAGAAGAGATAAAGTTCTTCCAAGATTTGGTTTTACTGTCCTTGATAGTGCGCCTGGCTTTGGCACGGCTGATGCAAAAGAGGTTGAGGTTGTGGGTGGTCGGGTTAGTTTTGAAGTTCCTGAGAGCGCCTTTCCTGTTCTTGTTGGCAGTTTTGCAGTCATCAGTGAACCAGGGACTGGGGGCAGGGGTTGGGGAGGGGAAGGGGTGAGGGGGTTGGGAATGGAGCAGGTGGCGCTGTTGATAAGGATGTTACTGAAGTTTGACATGGGATCCTCACCCTCGAGGAGATGGGGAAGAGGTGCGAATCGCAGAGGGTTTCAAAAAGGGGCTTCTCGAGGTTCTAATTGGAAGGTTTCGAAAAGGGCTTCTCGAGGTTCCAATTGGGGGTTTAGTCTGTGGGCGTTTGAAGGTTGGAGTGAATAAGAAGAGGGTTATGGTCACTACCACAGAGATCAGCAGTGACCTTCCAGCTAAAATCATTGAGGTTGGAGGAAGAGATACACAGGTGGGGAAGCCTGTGGCAGGGTTAAGGTAGGTTGGGGAGTTAGTGTTGAGCAAGGAGAGGCTATGCTGTCGAAGAGTGTTTTCGACGAGCTTGACTCTGGGGGTGGTGGTATTGGAGCTCCACAGGGGGTTGAAGTCACCAAGAAGGATGAAGGGGGAGGGGAGCTGAGAGATAAGGTTGTTAAGGCTGGTTGGCTAAACGTTGGTGTTGGGGAGGGGGTAGATATTGCAAAGAGTGAAGGTTTTGTGGAGGGAGATAGACATACAGATGGCCTAAAGGTCGGTGTTCACATGAACAGGGCTGTGTGGGATATCGTGTCTAACAAGAATGGAGACACCCTCACAGGCCCTGTCGGCGTCCACTTGATGCATATGGTAGCAAGCGAAGTTGTTGAGGGAATAATGGTCAGTGGTCATGAAGGTGGTGGCTAGTAGGTCAATTTCTTGAGAATGTATAATGTTGTGGGTGTTATTGTAATTGTTTGTGTTGCACGCCATTAGGAGGCAGGGGGTTATTTGGAGGAAGATCTGTTGAGTCCGAGTTATCTTGTTTTTCTTTGGATCTGTCCCTGTTTCTTTGGGAGCGGTTGTTTTTGGAAGTTGGACGAGAAGTATGTTCGGTAATCAAACAATCCATTTTCTCTTCAGTGTCATACGTGTGGGTTTGGATAGTGGGCTGTTTGTTGATTGGTTGTTTGTGGGTCAGTTTGTTGGTTTGATGTTTGTTAACCAGATTTGAATTTGATGGCATTAGAGGTGTTGGGGTGTGAGACGGTGGGAGTCTTAGAGAAGGAAGGAAGGTTGGGGAGATAAGTGGTGGTGGAGATGGTTTGGGTAAATGGGTGTGCTTGGGTTGTTGGCAATGATGATAGGCTTAGGACTGGGTAAGAAGAGCCAGGTGAGGTCGGTTTGGGCATGTGAGTCAATTTTAGTTGGAAGGGGGTTATTGGTGTTAGAGACTGCGCCTAAGTAGGAAGGTTTGGTGTGGTGAGGGAAGCAAGGAATTGCTTCCTGTCCTCCAGGTAAGTGATGTTGGGATTAAGAATTTTCAGTTTGGTTATCTCTTTTTACTGAAGCCAGGTGGGGCAGTCTTTTAAGAAGGAGGGATGGTTGGCTGTGTGAGCACTGTAGCAATTGGTGCAGAGTGGGGTGTTGGTGCAGGAAGCGCTGGCATGGTCCGAGGCTCCAGTTGCCACAGCGCGTTTGGCTGCGGCAGGAGTTTTTTCCATGGCCATACCTCTGGCACTTATGACAACGGAGGGGGTTTGGAATGTAAGGGCAACGGGGATTCTCAGGTAACCGGCAGTGATGTGGTAGGGGAGATTTGGTGTGGCAAAAGTCAGGAAGATGGTATTGGTGGGTGTTTCGCCACCGTCTCTCTTGAGGACGAGACGACGGGCTTTAGTAATGTGTTGGCTGGCAAGTTCCTTTGCTGGAGTTCAGGGAATGGTAAGGGAGGGGAGGGGGGGGAGGATTGTAACGTCAATACCAGTATTAGCTAGTATTTTGGTGGTGAGCAGGTGTGTGGCTTGAGTGTGCACCAGGAGATCGCCGGATCTGATAGTAGAGACCTTGGGGAGGGTACAGACAATGCCATGGAGCGCCTTGTGTATGGGAAAAGGGGAAACTCTTTTGAAACTTTCTGGTTTATTGGTGGCCTGTATCATTAGAATTTTGGGTGCTGGGATTTAAGAATGGTCAATGGAGGTACATGTAGCAGGTGGGTTACGGGGAGGGGAGAGAGGGTCAAGGCAGAAGCGTTTCGTCATGATGGAAAAAAAAACCAAAGGCCAAGAGACCTGAGGCAAATAAAAAAATAAAAAAGATCGCGGAACTACTATAGGAGAACTGCTGTACAGGTATCGATAAGGGCCTTAAAGTGTGTCACAACGAGAGGGCAAAAAAAAGAAGAAGAAAAAATACTGTCTCACCGAAAGGAGATACCCATCCACAGAGAAAGAATCCCGGAAACTGAAGATACAAAACAAAATTTAGGTGGTAAAGTGCAAGGTAAAGTGTATCGGAATGGAAAATTTGAGAAAAAAGAATTAGAGGTCTCATTGCTCTCAACACGTCACACGTCGCAGTGTGGTTGGTTACATGTTTGTTTAATTACATCACTTTAATAATTGAAGTCATATGTGCCAAAAGCGATTAATTCTGAATATTCAAAATGCAGCATTATACTTTTTTTGAAATAAAGTTTAATGCTGTATATACACTTTTTTTTTTTTGGAAGTCCCACCCAAAAGTGGAGGTATATATCTTCAGTAGCTTTACCATTTTTTTTGCACAAAATGTACATAGGCACATACAGGCTTAAAATTGTTTTTGGGATAGACAGTTTTGCTTCCTCAAAAGATTTCTTGTGAAAATATCATTAAAATTGTGGAACTGAAATCAAGAATATATTAACACAATATTAGTGAACTTTTTACTGCTTTTCACTTTTTGGGCTTTATATGGATGCTTGCACTGTTTTCATAACAATTCAATAATTTCGGAGTCCTGCATTTTTACTTATTTTATTTGAGTTTTTGTTAATATGATTATCATGGGTTGTTTTGCTTTTAAATCTAGCCTTTGAAAACAAAACTTAATCCAAGTTTACCAACAACTGAAACTTCTTTAGACATGACTCAACAAGAAATCATTTTTAAACTAATAGGTGATAGTCCGTAGAGCACATATCTCCACCAATAGCACTCTGTTTGGGGATTCAACAAACATAGTAAAAAAGGATTACAATTTTTGAAATATATTTCCTCTCTTTTTTACATATCAGACAGTTTTTGTGTATCAAAACATTTGTCTTCAAAATTGTTCATAATCACTCCAATCTCATTTTTATTCAACATTATAGATTTTCATTGTGATTGATTAATTTCATATTGAGTATTATAAAGATAAACTGCATAAACAGCTTAATTGAAAAATGGCAGAACAAGATAACATTGAGGTAATAACATGAACTACACCACAAGACATAAATAACATGAATAAATGGTGGTGATTAAACTATCAAACACTGGGATAAACATAACAGTAAGTTATAATGATGAAGTAAATAAAGGGTAGACTAAATAGGTATACAGAAATTTCTTAATATGGTAGTACAAAAAAATTCAAAGACCAGAACCTCTTTAAATAAGAATCCAAAGTATTTGGAGAGCAGAATGAGCATAAGAGAAATTTGTTCACTTTGTTTCAGTGTGTTCTGACTTCAAAATTTCATTACTCTCAATTCAAAGCTAGTCTGCTGGAGGTATATATTCCATTGCTACATTAGGAAGCTGTATGAATACAACATATCTTTTTCTCCACGACTATATATAGGCCTAATCCCACGGTTTCAAAAATATATAAGTATGACACATATCGTCCCTCTTTCGGCATGCTGAAACGAAAATTGGCGCGAAATACTGAATTACTATTTCCGCATACTGACAAATGTCTTTAAAGCTTCATGAAATAAGATTTTGCTTAAAATATCTTTACTGTAAGTACAATTGTCCAAAGAATAGCATTTTCTCTTTCCAATAATATATAAAGCTATATAAGACGTTTATCAACTTTTATTTCATCAAGCTACAAAATTTTCCAAACATTCGTCAGTATGCGGAATCAATCATTTCAATTTTGACATTCGTCGCTACACAAATGACATTCGTCACTAAGCGAAAAGAGGGGCGATATATTTGTATTAAGTGAGAATAGATCCATGCAGTGAAATTATCACGGATCTACCCCCACCTCTGATCAGGATAACGTGAATGCAATCAGATTCAGAGAGAGTTCTCATAGTGAAAAATCAGCAAACCTGATGGCCTGCTGTGGGTCTGATCGCGGGCTCATACTCAAATGAGAACACTCCTAAAGCTTGGGTAATATACCAGACTTGAAAGAGCCATGGGCATAAATCCAGAGGGGAGGGGGTGGGGGAGAGGGGGTGGAGATGGGGGTATATCCCCCCACTTTTTGACAAGGAGGATGATCCACTTTTTCAGTCGAAGTTACTTTCAAATTAAGTAATAAATTACATTTTGAAAGGTATTTAGAAGCACAGGAAGCAGGCTCGGAAACATTTTTCTTTTAGACTACACATATTTTTCAAAGAGTGACCATAGACCTATATCGGTGCACAGAAACATGAACAATAAAACATTATATTTCCACATTATGCATTTTCATGATTTTGTTTTATATTTTGTGTACTATAGCTCTCTTTGACATGAATTTTGACTTGTGTAATATACCTTTCTCCTATGCGATGTGACATACTTTTTTCCCCGTCAAATGTCGATTTTGCGAGAGCTGCCGGGGATTTCTCCCCCTGGACCCCATGCTGGAAAGCGAGTGCTGCGCGCTCGCAGTGTAATAGACAAATCTTACAAATCATCCCTCCCCCTCCCCCCTGCACTTTTTTTAATGGATTTACTCCTGGAAAGAGCAGTATTGACAGCATGTAAGAATATCTTATTTGATATGAATATTAGCTATCAGCCCAAATCAATACATCATGTGAAAAACACTGGCAAATGGATATAACAATTACAAGATTTACACTTGTCATTGTACATGTACATTAAGCTGTCATCCGTTCAATGTAAACATACTTCAGAAACCTATTGCTGCACTGCAACATCACAAAATTGCATCAAAATGATTAAATTCAATACAAGTACAACTTTAAAGACAAAATGTGATTTCAAACAAACATGCGAGAAACCAATAGTGCATGACAAATTTTGTAATGCAAATTTAATGCGCTAGAGGGTATCATGGGAGGCAATTTCTTGATAAAACTGACAAATTATAAGAACTAACACCACATTTGCCCCAAAACAATGATATTTGAGAATGCAACTGAGGTGATATTTACCAACAGCAGCACAGTCATGCAGTCATTTATTGACACATGGAGTTTCAAAATTGAAATTAAACTTTATCGTGCGTACCTTACCATACCCTATCACAAAAATACCAAAGGTCAAATTTACTAACTATCAACGGCATTCATTATCTAATCTTAACTTCCTTTTACCTAAGGCATTGGTCATATCATCTCTCTTTCCACAAAGTCATGAATGTAGGAAAGCAGTTTTGAGAAAATCTGTGTTAAACTTTTTTTAAATATTTGGATATTCTTTTCATTGTGATTCTGAAGAGCAAAATACAAAATTTATACCTCATTGAAGAGGAAACACGGTGAAAGTTATCATGAAAATATACATAATCACTTTTCTTTGATCTGTTTATATTTCTTTTAGTCACAATGAAATTCGTCAGTATGCAGAATTGATATACAGTTGTTGTTTTTGACATTCGTCACCACGCGAAAAGAGAGACGATATGAGGAGCATAAAACAGTAAACTCATGATAAATAAAGGAACATCAAATGTTATAAGAATCCAAAACATCTTGAAAACAATCCTTAAAATTAGAGGATTACGAAGACTGTTTGTTCATTCATATTAGGTCAGTTGCTAGCGTACAGGAACAGAAAATGTAGGGTAATACATTCAGAAATGTTTGCATTATTTGTAATTGCGGGTAATACCCCTATAAACTAATGATTCCCATGGTTACTAAGTCTATACAGCTCTAGTTACTTGATTGTATATTGCACATTCGTTTGTTACGCGTTAAATGTGTTTTAAAACAAATTTATCTGATCTCATTAAACAAAAAACACTTACTATGAGGGTTATATTAGCAATTATTCAGATGCAGCCCAAAGTGAAAGAAACCAAATTGCCTCTTCTAAGGTGTCAATTTATTCATATATTCTTATGAGAAAAATAAAAAATAAACAAACTCTTGATGGGCGGAGAAAAGAATGAATTGCACTATCACATCAAAATGACAAGACTTAAAGGCATATAACCTGATATTTCACAAAAAGGATTCAACATACTGTAGGTGAAAGAAGCTTATGCTTCATTTGAGTCACCTCACAAGGTAAAATGCAAAACATAATGTATTGAACTTGGGGAACATATATGAACCAACCAAAACAGTTTGCAGTGGGTCAAATGATGTCCATTGATGTATATGAATTAGTGAGAAATTTAGGTATCAAGCAAAAAGACCCCTTGAAAATTGGTTAAACAATTGTCCATTTTACATAATTTTTCAGCTTTATGCATCAAGTGAATGCACAATTTCATGATGTATTATGTTAAACAACTCATCATTTGCTATAAATGTAAATTCATAGCTTTTTAATTCGCTGTCAAAGTATATTTCCAAAAATGTGGATTCAATTAAGAAAGTAAGAATCTACTTGACACTAAAAGGAAATGCACACTAAGGATATTCTTTAGGAATTCTTGAATAAGGGCAACTGAGGCATACATCTCGGATTTCCAATTAATTTCATGTCTAAACGTCTTTCACAGGTATCATTAACAGCAATGTATTTACGAAATAATACCCTCGGGTCACTTGTGTAAGAGAACGAGAAGGGGGATAATTGAAAACAACATCAACTTTGATGAATGATGTACGTTATGTTATGTCAGGAGTTATAATGAATGTGTAACTTCCTTAATTTCTGTGGAATATGAAAGTAAATACAAAATATACATACTTCTTCCATCACAAAGAACTATAGTCTTACAGTAATTAAGAGTAAAAACCTGTCTCTCATAATCCCACATGTAAAAAGAAAAAAAAATTCAGATACCAGAAACCGTGAGTCTTACCGTAAAACCGTGAGTCTCACAGTGAAACCGTGAGTCTCACAGTGAAACCGTGAGTCTCTCTCACAGTGAGACCGAGAGTCTCACAGTGAAACCGTGAGTCTCACAATGAGCCCGCGAGTCTCACAGTGAAACCGCGAGTCTCACCGTGAAACCGTGAGTCTCACAGTGAAACCTTGAGTCTCACAGTGAAACCGTGAGTCTCACCGTGAAACCTCAAGTCTCACAGTGAAACCGTGAGCCTCACAGTGAAACCGTGAGCCTCATCGTGGAACCGTGAGTCTCACAGTAAAACCGTGAGTCTCACCGTGAAACCGTGAGTCTCACCGTAAAACCGTGAGTCTCACCGTGAAACAGTGAGTCTCACAGTGAAACCGTGAGTCTCACAGTAAGACCGTGAGTCTCACAGTGAAAGCTTGAGTCTCACAGTGAAACCGTGAGTCTCACCGTAAAACCCTGAGTCTCACAGTGAAACCGTGAGTCTCACAGTAAAACCGTGAGTCTCACAGTGAAACCTTGAGTCTCACAGTGAAACCGTGAGTCTCACCGTGAAACCTCAAGTCTCACAGTGAAACCGTGAGCCTCACAGTGAAACCGTGAGCCTCATCGTGGAACCGTGAGTCTCACAGTAAAACCGTGAGTCTCACCGTGAAACCGTGAGTCTCACCGTAAAACCGTGAGTCTCACCGTGAAACAGTGAGTCTCACAGTGAAACCGTGAGTCTCACAGTAAGACCGTGAGTCTCACAGTGAAAGCTTGAGTCTCACAGTGAAACCGTGAGTCTCACCGTAAAACCCTGAGTCTCACAGTGAAACCGTGAGCCTCACAGTGAAACCGTGAGTCTTACCGTGAAACTGTGAGTCTCACAGTAAAACCGTGAGCTTACAACCGTGAGTCTCACAGTGAAACGTGAGCCTCACGGTGAAACCATGAAAGTTGACAAGTATGTTGACATCAAGGACTAGTAACAATTCATAGACTAAAAAAACATCAAAGACTAGAAATACATCAAAGACTAGAAATACATCAAAGACTAGAAATACATCAAAGACTAGAAATACATCAAAGACTAGAAATACATCAAAGACTAGAAATACATCAAAGACTAGAAATACATCAAAGATTAGAAAAACTTAAAGAAAAGTCAATTTCAGAGATAATAAAAGCTGAAAAGAGTAATAAAACTACCTAATGTACTTAATAATACTGAATACAGAAAGCTAAACTTAATGCAGTCTTTTATTGTAAACAACATAGTAATTCCATTTACTATGTTTTAATGTAGATATTTATAATTCATCTGGTATTACAGATTGTTGGAATATTTCATATCAGTGAGCAGGTCAATCCATATCTCACAATCCACACACCATATTTATCATTACTTCTATTACACCTTAAATCAAATGTACAGTTTTTCTTCAAAATAAAGATATTCTCTTCTAATTTTGTACATGGTTGTTTCAAATATTGATAACTTACATGCTTAAATTGTCATTTTATTACATAAACAATTTTACAAGAAACTAATAATATGTACATGTATATTCACATATATGTAACTTCTTAAGGGTTTAAAGTTTTTTTGTACAGTAAATAGCAAGTTAGACATAATTCAATTCACTGGCTTCACCTAAAAATAGAATAATGTATAGAAACTGCCAAAAATGAAGACTGGAAGCACACTTGATGCTGTAATTCATCACATTCTTTCTCAACTGATCTACCATCAACTATTTCAATTCCAAAAGCAATCAGATATTTTACCATAACCAACAGGTCTTTCATTTTTGTCCATGTTTAACACATCTGGCAAAAGATAAATTGAAGACGAGAGAATTCATCTCTACGAATATATAAACAATTTGTAGCTATTTTAATATTGTTTTTATTTCTTAACATCTTTTGAAATCTTATTTCTCCAATGAAAGTAATGCATTGTGCAATATGAAGAATACAATTTAAAAAAAAAGTCAAAAATGTATCTTCAATCCCCATGCCAAACATGAGCCTAAGATTTGCATTAGCAGCACTCTCCTGTCAGTCCTTAATAAATATTAAATACCATTCAGCCCTAAACAGCAACCTTATTCATTATCAGCCTTTACATTCAATAATTTCATGTGAAATGTTTCTTTCCTAGTCCAAAAAATGTAACAAAAACACAGATAAAGAAAATTGGAAGAATCTCAAGGAAAGAATCGTTAATACCATCAAATTGACTCATAATTCAAATTTTTCGTAGGGGTCCTTATACGATTCTAAGTTGTCAAATTGGTTGTAGTATTTTAGAGAATAACATCCATACTGGAGAAAGGTTTACTTTAACCCTCTATTGGCAATAAATTGAAAATCTACAATTTATCAGCGAAGTACTTGACAGAGACATTTCTTCATGTTTATACCACCCTAAAGAAAAAAGCAAGCTTTTTATTGAAGTGAAACTCTTCAAATGAATTTGGTCAGCAATTTTTGAACCAATTTTGCCAACTGTAAAGCAACAAACTTTTTACCTTACAACTAATGTCTGGTATATGGCCAACTTTTGGCGATTACACAACATGCACTATATGAGTTTGAATAGTCCTATCATAGGGTAAATTTACACAATACTCCACGTTAATCACAAATTAATTTACTCCCCCTTCTCAGATATTAAAGAGTCATACCCCTGATTGGGCCTCTCATATACACCACTCATGAATATTCATGCTGCAAACACCCACTCTTAAAGAAATATTCAAACATGCGCATTTACATAATAGAAAACGATTAATGAATTGGAATGGATAAACACATGCTGACAAACTATTCCTACAGACAGTTATTCCAGTTTAAACCTATGAGAGTGTACAAATGGCTGGTAAGAGGCTATGTGTGACATCACACCTGCACAAGTTTCAGTCTTTGAGTATTCTATTTAAAAAGTAATGCCTCTTTTCCAAAACAATAACAATTCGGTCATGAACAGATAGGCAAAACATGTTCATATAAAATATATGTCCCATGTGAATGATGAAATAATGCTTCAAATTCCAATCCTTCAGTGATAGGTTATGACTTTTCAAAGACCTTCATTGTAAATGATCCTGAAAATGCTTCTAAGACATTAAACCATTGAATTAGACTTATTACATCAGTCACTTTAATACCTACTTGTAGAACCTTTGAAAGTTGGTATCTTCTAAACAAAATATGATAGCAAAGTAGTATTTTCACCATTATGAAAAGTTAAATCCATCCGAGCCATTAGGCCCATATTCCCTGTTTCCTTGGTGTAAGCAGATGAGAGCACATGACTCCCCCTGGACAGACGCCAGTCCATCATAGGTTAACTTCCCAGCAATGCTGGTACTCATTTTACACACTGCAGGGGTAGCAGTGGAAATTGATCCCGGTACCTTTCACATTTACGAGCATGACACCTTAACCATTGCACCTAATTTTCAACGTTATGATTCTTTAACCCTTAACTCTACAGTACCACGCGGCGATATTATCACCGTTTTCAAACCACCTTTTTCGAAAAATAATAAAGGACTTTACCAAAGAGCTATGAAGTCATCTTGGTATCATTTTAAAGTATTCAGATATTTCTTTCACAATATGTGTCTTTTATACAGGAGTCATATTACAGAATTTTGAGAAAAAGTAGCTTAAAAAAAGATCAAACTTAAAGAATTCCTAAAAAATTGGCAAAAAATGTTTGTCTTTTTTTAAATCTTACAATAACTTCAAGATCACATTTTTGCTTCAAAATCAAACACGCAAATCCTAGGACATGATAATATTGATTTCTGGTCTAATTTTTATAATACCTACCTGCAATCTTTTGTTCTGGAGAATTTTCTTCTAAAATTTCATAAATTTCTGCCATTTTTTTCAAAAAATCGTGTACCAAAACCGTACATGCTTCATTGAACTGCGATTTGAAAGTATTTGCAATTTCCTTTCATTTAATATATAAATACAGGCATACCCCCTCTATTTGGATTCTTTCCAATAATAATTAAATTTCACCAAAGCATTTTCAATGATCATCTGGTGTAGTGAATATGAACGGGGCCAGCACGTGAGCGCACCAGGTTCGAGTCTCACCGTGATTACTGCATTATAATTTTTCTGCTGCAGTTTTCAAGGGTCATTTGACTTAAAATCATTTTTGATGTTTTTTCATCTTTCCATTCTTTCTACAAATTCTGGATTAGCACCATTGGAAAGAAAATTTTATAAAAAATTTAAGTATGTAACACAAATCTCTGTTTTCAATATTGACAAAAAGTTTTACTTGTGCAAAGATTGGCCATTTGTTGACAAATTTAGCCAAAAATTGCTTAATTTGCATATTTTTGTCCAATATTTCTTAATCTGTCTTTCATTATTCAAAAGCTTTCATTCCAACCAAACTTGTAATGAAAGAAAATGAAAAAAGGGTTGTTTTAAATGCATTGGAAAAAAAAGTTATGACAATTGGGCTCGCATTTTTTAAAGCCTTGGTACACATGTTTGACCAAAAGTATATTTCTTTAAATGAAATCTCAAAAATTATCTGCTTTTCATCCTTATTGCTTCCCCATACAAAAAACAAACAAACAATTCCTTTCATTTTTCTTTGCCATGTAGGGTAGGTATATTACTCTGCTGATAATCTCAATACACACCATGGACTATACAACAAGGTAGACACCTTGACTATATGTTGGACGAGTCCTGCCATAGGGCGAGTTAATTGAGTCCTGCCATAGGGCGAGTTCGACGAGTCCTGCCATAGGGGAGTATAGACGAGTCCTGCCACAGGGCAAGTATGGACGAGTCCTGCCATAAGGCGAGTTGGACGAGTCCTGCCATAGGGCGAGTCCTGCCATAGGGCGAGTCCTGCCATAGGGCGAGTTGGATGAGTCCTGCCATAGAGCGAGTTGGACGAGTCCTGCCATAGGGCGAGTTGGACAAGTCCTACCATATAGCGACTTGGACGAGTCCTGCCATAGGGCGAGTTGGACGAGTCCTACCATATAGCGAGTTGGACGAGTCCTGCCATAGGGAGAGTTGAACGAGTCCTGCCATAGGGCGATTTGGACAAGTCCTGCCATAGGGCAAGTTGGACGAGTCCTGTCATAGTGCTAGTTTCTCACAATATCATACATGTGATTGCAATATTTATCAATCACATTCATTTAAACTTCCAAATTGATCATGAGCTGTCCAATCACACTAGTGTCTCAAACAAAACAAAAACAACTGTCAGCAAAGAACTGCAAAGCAACTGGATATAAAGCAGAAACTAGTCAATTTTGTTAGGTCTATTTACTTGGTTATGAATTGCAAATTAATACAAATATTAAGAAAAGAGATTACCATTCTTACATGTAGTTGCCACAAACCAAGCTAGAAACTTAAATAGCTTGTACTAGACTGGGGGCAATATGCCATAAATGTTTAAAATTCACACCTTTCCTTTAAGTAAATCCCTGCTTCAATCTGTAAATTAAAGAAGGCTGTAACAATATTCTGCATTTACATGTCACTTAGTCACCACAAACCAAAAGACTTTAAGTCACCCTCTACCACAAACCAAAACACTTCCTTACAAAAACATTTTGCCCTATTTCTCAAACCTACATAAATATGTGTACTTTAAAGGATAATCCCATGTTTTTACATGCCTTTCATTCAATTTAAGAAACAACTTAGCACAAAAATCACGTTGATATGTTATTCCTACCAGGAGATATTCAAATTCTAAGGCTCACAAAAAATGCCAATAAACGAATAGGAAAAGGCTCAGTATGACATCACAGCAACACATTCTCCCATACAGCTGATGTATTTCATTGAAAAATTTCATCCTTTTTTATTAGTAAAACCTGAGAAAAATGAATTGATGAAAATTAGGTATTTATATACATTGCCAAATATACCCTACTTCAATAACTTTTTGAAAACTGTTTCTAATCATACAGAAACAACCAATTAATGTTCAAAGAAATACATACAGTAAACAATTGCAATAGAATTGCCTCTATGACATCATCGAACACAAATTCATCATACTGTACAAGAACTTTAAAATGCAATTAGGAAATCTTTAAAAATCCATATCTCCTGAACAAAATATGATATCAACCTGATTTTTGTACCAAATTGGCTCTAAAAGTTTGCTCTTCCAAATATAATTTTACAAAAAACCATGGGAATATTCTTTTAAAATAATTTTAGATTAATTACAAAGTTCTTAACAGAGAAGAAACAAAAGCAAACATCACTATGATACTGGTAGAAAAAGTTGATGCATAATAACATTATATTAATTGACCAAATATGGAATCATTTGCATATGGGTACCGTGATTGGTCAAAAATGCTAGGGAACAAAGGCTTTCATCATTTCCATATGTAGGTCTGAATTGAAAAGGCGGGAACCTGAGCGTTGATGTATCCCGAATCTGGATCTTTAATGTTGATGTTCACTGGTGCTTTGGTTCTACATGAGAAAAGGAAAAACAACAGTGACAGTATTTTCTAAAGGTAGAAATTTACATCTCATAAAATTAAGAAGAAAAATAAACAGTTTGTTTACAACAAAAGCTTACCGTATTCGACGTATTATGTACCCCTGCTCTAATAAGCGCCCCCTGCTCTAATAAGTGCCCCCTGCTCTAATAAAGCGCCCCCTGCTCTAATAAGCGCCCCTGCTCTAATAGCGCCCCTGCTCTAATAAGCGCCCCTGCTCTAATAAAGCGCCCCTGCTCTAATAGCCCCTGCTCTAATAGCGCCCCTAAAGCGCCCCTGCTCTAATAGCGCCCCTGCTCTAATAGCGCCCCTGCTCTAATAGCGCCCCCTGCCCCTAATAGCGCCCCCTCTAATGCGCCCCTGCTCTAATAAGCGCCCCCTGCTCTAATAAGCGCCCCTGCTCTAATAAGCGCCCCCCTAATAGCGCCCCTGCTCTAATAAGCGCCCCTGCTCTAATAAGCGCCCCTGCTCTAATAAGCGCCCCTGCTCTAATAAGCGCCCCTGCTCTAATAAGCGCCCCCTGCTCTAATAAGCGCCCCTGCTCGCGCCCCTGCTCTAATAAGCGCCCCTGCTCTAATAAAGCCCCCTGCTCTAATAAGCGCCCCTGCTCTAATAAGCGCCCCCTGCTCTAATAAGCGCCCCCTGCTCTAATAAGCGCCCCCTGCTCTAATAAGTTTGGTTACATTGTTTGCTTATTTTGCGTCTGACACTCACAATGTTTTTTTTGTGGTGGTTGTTGTGAAGCTAGTACAGAACCACTTGACATAATGCAGTTTGAATAGCACACTGCTAGAAAGAAACTTTGGGCCTACAAAGTGGTGCAATTCTATTTTTGTACGCCCCCTGGGTGCTTACTATGTTGGAGATCATTCTTATTTAGTTTCTGACTTATGACTGATAAAAATTCTTCCATTTTGTTATATATGAAAATTTTTGAGAAATTAAGACAATAAAGATACAGTATCTCCAAGTTCTTCTAGTAATTGTATCATTTTCCCTATTGATCACAAGAAATTATCAATCACACATCCATCGGACTGAAAATAGGGGCCTACATGTGTTATCGATAGCATCACAGATTTCTCGCAATCAAGAAGAAAAAATTGAAAATCAAAAGTGACCAGCATGCAGCATTCACCACTGGGTTTATTCATCGGACGATACCTTTCCTTTAAAGGGTTTACTTTTTAATCCAAGTATATACATCATACTTTAAAAGAGAATTGTACAAAATGACCAAAATACCATGTCAATTTCAGATGAAATAAAAAAGATCAAAAGTAAAATCTTGCTAACCACATTACAGTGCCAACTGACCCTAAGTTTGTCCTGGAACGTAAACAATTTTATCTTATATGGGCTATCGAATGCCACAACAATAGACTGGGATAATGGAGTATAACATACTTTAGTCTTTCGTTTTCAAAAAAAAGAGCTCAAAATTGCTAAAAGTGCTCTTCGTTATAAAAATTGATGTAAGCTCTAACTTCACACAAAATTAAAATGCTGGATAACATAATCAAAAGTTGTTGTATCAAACATTATTTTCATGCCACTTTTGTTCAACAAAACTGTCGGAAGGACAGTATGCTTGACTATTCAAAGCTATAATAGAGAATGGGCTTATTGAAGAAGTATACACAGAAATAGGGTAGCAGGGGCAGATGATTTCAAATTACTTAAGATTTGAAAAAAGCACTTACATTTTCATTTGCTTTCTTAATTTTCACAATATTTAACTACAAGCCCAAAAATATCTTTGAGTTTTTATAAAGATATTTTAAGACAAAAAAAAGCTCAAGGTTTACCTCACCCATGCAGTGAGTTAGAAAACATGTAAAAGCTAGCAGTCTTTATAACCACAACACTTCTTTTAGTTCTATCAATTGAACAACAAAGAAAGGAGAGGCCCTATAACTTGCCAATGTCAATGAAAGAATGTCATTAAGCCCCCTTTCCAAACTAAACCCTCCCCCAACCCCTACACATTCCAAGAACTACATAATACAACTTCCAATTTAAGAAAATATGTGTGTCAAGCAAAGTCAAGCAACATGAAAAATGTACAATAACATTAAAGCAAAATCATGCAAAATTGATATTGCTTAACGTACATGTATGACAAACTAGACACTGGAAATGATACAAATCCCCTCACCGCTAATAATGCAATTTCAGACTGTCCCACATTCCATCCAACCTGTCCCAAATGTCATACTCCATGCAATCACACCTGAAAACCAGATACTGTATGTCATTCCACCACTTGCATGACCCACATTCCATCACAACTGAAATCCAGATGACACCGCACCACATGCCATTCCACCCTGTCCCACATGTCGACCCACCCTGTTCCACATGCCAACCCACCCTGTTCCACATGCCAACCTACCCTGTTCCACACGTCGACCCACCCTGTTCCACATGTCGACCCACCCTGTTCCACATGCCAACCCACCCTGTTCCACATGCCAACCCACCAGGTTCCACATGCCAGCTCACCCTGTTCCACATGCCAATCCACCCTGTTCCACATGCCAATCCACCATGTCTAACATGCCAACACATCCTGACCAACATCCCACTGCACCCTGCCCTACATACACTACCACCCTGTCCCACATGAAATCCCACCCTCATCCTAATTCCTTCAGCTACTTTATCATGTCATCTTCTACCCCACATTCCACTTATTGTTTATATTTTCCAAACCCCTAATCTAAAATTCTTTAGAAGGGAGGAAACTTCTATTTGCTTAGAACTTTATTCATGGCAAGACAAACATTTTGATTCCTATGTCAGGAATATCAATATCATAACAAAACTAGAAATGTGAAAGTCTTGCCTGCCAAATATTTTTGATCTCAGGTCAAACATTTTGCAGTAAAGTCTATTTTTCTGCAAATAAGCTAATTAATATGGACACTATACCTCACCATTAAGTGTGAACAATGCTATTCATATATACTGTATGATCATTTGTTTAAGCAAAAACACCACACCGACTTTAAATTCAAGAGATACCAGATACAAATATTTTCATTGCTATGCAAATAAGCTAATTAGTATCCACATACGACCCCCCCCCCCTCCCCTCCAAATCATGCTCAACTGAACAGTACCAATGCCCTCTACCACTGAAGCAAGTTATATTCTCAGGTTAATTATTTTGTACAAAAGTCTATTGTTTTGCAAATAACGTAATTAATGTGCACACTACACCTCACCATTCTGTGCAGACAATGCTCTTTTAATTCAAGAGATACCACAGATACAAATATTTTCATTGTTATGCAAATAAGCTAATTAGTATGTACACACAACCTCTCAATCATGCTCAACTGAACAATACCAATGCCACCTACCACTATACCAAGTTATTATCTCAGGTTAAATATTTTCAACAAAAGTCTATTGTTTCATTTCATTTCATTCATTTGTTTTTCACAACATGATTTACATATAATTACAGAAGAGTTTTATTTACAAATATATTATGAAATTTACAATATATGTATATATAGAAGAATATATATGATTGTGAAAGGAAGTGTTGTATAAAAACTCTGTTGAGCTTAACTGAGTACAACACTTCTAAATATAAAACAAAAATGATAACAAATTTGGTAGTACAAAACGCCCCCACCCCACACTCCAACAGATACAATCGAAGCCACCGATCCCCACCCCACCCCAGGTAAGTAAGGATGTAAGTATTTAACAGTAAAAGGGAATGATTAAAACAAATCAATAGTTCATGATGCATATACATTTAAGGGTTTTTCTAGAGATTTGCAGCTTTGTACATCAGTTGAGAGGAAATTCCAGGTATCAATTGCACGGTTGCATGAATTAAATCTTATGTTGGTGTGACAAGGAACACAATGGATGTTGTTTGATTGACAGGTATTGTAGTTGTGCATGTCTTTGTTTGTCCTAAACATCTTTATAAAAGGTGGCGGAAGATTATTGTTAGTAGCCTGGTAAGGAACGGTGGCAAGATTGATGTTAATGAGATTTGGTAGTTTAAGGAGCTTAAGAGGCAAAAATAAATTACTAGTACTGTCACGATAATAAGCATTGGTGATTTGTTATACAAATGACCTAATTAATATGCACATTACACCTCAGCATTAAGTGTAGACAATGCTCTTCACATACTGTATATGATCATTTGTGTAAACAAAAACCCCACTTCCACTTTAATTTAAGACATATCATAGATACAAATATTTTCATTGTTATGCAAATAAGCTAAGTAGTAAGTACACACAATCCTCCAATCATGCTTAACTAAACAGTACCAATGCCACTTACAACTGTTTCAAGTAACAAGTTATAATCTCAGGTTAAAAAAATTCTATGAAAGTTTATTGTTATGCAAATAACCTAATTCATATGCACATTACACCTCACCATTAAGTGTAGACAATGCTCTTCACATTTTTGATCATTGGTGTAAACAAAATCCCCTCTCTCTTTAATTTAAGACCTATCATAAATATAAATATTTGTATTGTTATGCAAATAAGCTCATTAGTATGCACACACAACCCCCATTTATGCTTATTTGCACAATACCCATGTCCTCTACCCCTGTGCCAAGTTACATGAATGTACACTATTCATAACTTAAGTTATGTGCTCAAGAATGTTAAACATTTTGTATCAAAGTCTATTGTTATACAAATAAGCTAATTAATATGCACACTTCACCTCACCATTAAGTGTGGACAATACTCTTTACATATATGATCATTTGTGCAAGCAAAATGTCCACATCCACTTTAATTTAAGAGATATCATAGATACAAATATTTTCACTGTTATGCAAATAAGCTTATTAATGAATTAGCTAAAAAGAAGAAAACCACTGTCAAAAGAAAATATGAAAACAAATCAAAAGTTAAAAAATAAACCTATCGTTTTGCATGCTGGATCTACTAGAACAGATGAAAATGTATGAAAGAAAAGAAAGTATGAAATTTGATTCTTTTATCTGTTACACTTGAATATTTTTCACACAATGCCTCTATGAGGTAATACATATAAGAGGTACTGTAAGGGATATTTTCTATGAAAATAAAACAAAATGAAATGAGATTTTAATGAAACAAGATAATACGTAACCGAACACCACTCATGACACATTTTTCTCACTTACTTTGCATAGAGCTGAGAGGTTGAAGGAGACAGTCTGATACAATCTTCTATTCATATGATAGAAGAATAAAATCCTAACCAACTACCGAAAACAGCTAGCAAAAATATTATTATTTCTATCTCAAGTTATTCATGTTTGAAGTCGACACATGGAGGCTGCCATTTTGTTCAATATTGTATTGCAATCTTGTGCATGATGACACTATTTCCTCAAGGAGGACATAAGGATTAAAATGTATTTCTTTATAAATGTTATTTAAAGTTTGTATTTCAAAATGATGGGACACAAAGTGTTAACAGCATGTTTTAAAAATTTCATATGTACACAAAAATGTCCTTGACTCAATTACAAAAGGAACACAACATTTTTATAGGCTAGAAAAACCTACAATAGATTATAAAGAAAGACAAAGCATTCCAGCATCCTGTTGGGTTTACCCTTGTTCTAGTGTTCTAACAGAATGCCAGATTATTTGGCATTCGATACCAAATACATTTTGGGACCATACCAAAATCATATAGGGTTAAATTCAGCATCTTTATAAATAAACATCTTCATCTTGTTACTTAAGATTTCTTATGTGGCCGATCGCTGTATGTGTGCATATGCTTAACATGTTGTTTGTATACATTATTTGAAAACTAAAAATCTCAAAGGTCAACCTTTTTTTGATTTTCATATTCTTACTTTCGGCTCCAAAGATTCCAAAAGTAGAATTTTTTTAAAGATAATTTCTTAATGATTAAAAAATTATATAATAAGAAACATTGTCATTAGGTACAAGAGAGCAAAGTATCATAAAGCAGTTCTATGCCAGGCACCAGATATTCAAATTAATGACCTCATTTGCATAACATTTGTATTTTTGACTTGAAACTTACGCATATCATTATGAGAAATTTGTGAGAAAGCCCTCTTTCTAAAAAGTATCCTAAAACACCACCTGTGTTTTGAACATCCTTGGTAGACTAAAGGCTAATGACATTATTTTCTGTATGTTTTAAAATCAAAAATGGTGGCCCCCATAATAATAGCATTAGAAAGCTTTTAATAATTACAACAAATGTGTTAGATTACTTCATGGGGATTAAAACTTGTTATTCAATTTTTTCACATGAAATAAGGATTATGGCAGACTTTGTTTCTTTAAAAGTTCCAAGTAGACCAATTTACATAGATTCTCTATATGAGATTCAACATGCATGAATTTTGCACAAATGTCTCTCAAGAGGATACCGGAGGGCATCTATATAATATGTTTCACACTTGAATTTTTGAGTGGATGTTTCCACTATCTCATAAATGTTCGACAGAATTAATTTGTTTGTGATTTTCTTTCCCAAGACACAAAACGTAGACATTTGGGACAAATGGACAAAATAGTACTATATCCACTGTACACATTTGAAATAATAAATAAGACCGGTGGGTTTTCTTGGCAGGTTTTTATAGCTAAACTGATTAAAAATGATAATTGTGAAAAGTTCCTTACAAAAATGAGATAAAACGAGAACATTTTTTTGATAAAGCTTCTTGAATTTTCATGTGCTAATTAATATCAGGTAGGTACAGTATCGCACACGTACAATTACCGACTAATAATGTGACATAGAAAAATGTTGAATTCAACTTTGTTCTTCGTTAGTCAACATTAATTAACCAACTTTGCAGTCAGCTTTCCTCATCAAGGTGACTGGGAAAGATTACCTGTTAGCTTAATGTTGCACATTAATGTAGACTAACGCGTAAGTCGCCGCAATATAATTAGATTATGTAATGCTGTATCTCACCAAATTTATTGATTACCTCTTGAGCAGCATGTCCATACTGAAATTACTCATTGTTATGCTGGAGATCAATGCCACAAACCTGATAGTGTTATGACAAAATTGGTGCACACAAGTTTCACTTTGCAAAAGTAGCTATAGGGCCTATTGTATAATACTTGACTATTTTGGAATATACATCATTTTTTAAAACATAATTTATTGCAACTTCTCCACTATTTAAGGCTTTAATACGTTCATTACAGCAGTACAAGATCGGCAGGATTTGTAAACTGGCCTAATGTTATCATAATCTAACGTTACACACTAGGCATATGACAACTCGCTGGCACATGTAGTGTACTACTACTAGGCTACATGCATGGTTGTTCCAATTTCTCGCATGAAACTATGTGACGGCTCCTTTATCTCCTATGGTTGAATTCTAATGAAGAATAAATATTCTAAAAAAGTTAACTTATTATAAGAACAATTCCTTCGAATAATGCCCCACTGAAAAGAACAGTTTACAGCAATTAATTGTACTATATACAAGAAGTTCCAGAACCAGATTTGACTACTGCTAGACCGATGATGTGTATGGTATCAAAGCAGAAATAAAGATTTACAAAAAGATAAGGTTCTTACTTCCTGCACAAGTCTTTCTTCTAAAAAATACTTGCTTCATATTGTATTCTAGAAATTGTCTTTTTCTTTCTTTCATAGGAGATAAGTATGCTTTATCCTCGTATTATGTTCAGCATGCTGTTTACTGTTGAGCATGCTTGTTTCTTCGGGTAGTTTCTATGACTTCAATTTTCTTTCATGGGTTTTCTTTTTTTTCCTGCACAATTTCTTAAGTTTGTGTTAATTTCATATCGTCATAAGAATCATAAATAAATATCCATTAAAATCTGGTGTTTTTCATTTGCTTGTTTTTTATGTTATCTTATATTCATAATTTAGACTGTTAGGAATGTTATTCTATTTGCCTCACGGAGGAGAGGGAGGAGGGGGAAGCATTTCATACTAAAAGTGGGAGGGGTGTGCAGACCACCAACCGAAAAACATACCCGCAGTATTTTTTGGTAACTGCAGTCTGAAATTACACAATTATGATACCCACAGTATGAAAGAAGTCAATTTTTATACCTGCAGTATGAGTATTCAATGAAAATATTGTAAAAATGGACCAGCAGTACAAAATTAACATGGTAAAACCTCATTTTTGAGGACCTGCACTATGAAAATGATGAAGAAAAGATCATTTTTTTATATATTTTTTATTTTAGTATTCTTGTTATTATAGTAAAAAAGAAACCTGCACTACAAAAATGGTGCAAAAAAGGCACCCTCGGGCGGTGTATGTGTATATATGTATATATATATGTATGTATATATATATATATATATATATGTAAATTATATGTATGTATATATATGTATATATATATATGTATGTATGTATGTATATATGTATATATGTATATATGTATATATATATATATATATATATATATATATATATATATATATATATATATGTATATATATATATGTACGTATATACAGTATATATATATGTAAATATATATGTGCGTATATATATATATGTATATATATGTATATATATGTATATGTACGTATATATATATATGTAAATATATATGTACGTATATATATATATGTAAATATATGTATGTATATATATGTATATATATATATATGTATGTATATATATGTATATATATGTATATATATGTATATATATATATATATATATATATATATATATATTTATATATATATATATATATATATATATTTATATATATATATATATATATATATATATATATATATATATATATTTATATATATATATATATATATATATATATATATATATATATATATATATATATATATATATATATATATATATATATATATATATATATATATATATATATATATATATATATATATATATATATATATATATATATATATATATATATATATATATATATATATATATATATATATATATATATATATATATATATATATATATATATATATATATATATATATATATATATATATAATATATATATATATATATATATATATATATATATATATATATATATGTATGTATATATATATATATATATATATATATATATATATATATATATATATATATATATATATATGTATATATATATATATATATATATATATATATATATATATATATATATATATATATATATATATATATATATATATATATATATATATATATATATATATATATATATATATATATATACGGTGCTAGTGGGAATGAATGTGTCATTTACATTACCTTGGAATGCACTTGACAGGATCGGGTGGTAATGTTAAGTCAATCCAGTTCACTGACAACAATGTAGGCCTGAAGTAATACACAATAGTCAATAGTGTAGTGCTAGTCGTTGAGACTTGTGTTCACAAATGGCAATTTTTTTGAGTATGGTCATCTGTATGACATCGTATTAACCCTCAATTCATATCCCAAAGTACTTTTGTTTTCCTCAGGTATGTTTCAAGATGAGTATAGTTTGGTCAAAATCATAACGTTTTTGTTATGTTTTAAACATGCATGCTCTTTTAAAAATACATATTCTTGTTGCCCACTTGTTGCATGGTAGCATATAATAGCTGTAAGGCAGGTTGTGTGATGGAAATACAAAAAAAACCCTGACCAATTTGAGCTATTGGGGCTTAACCCTCACCCATTAAAACTTAATAATAAATCACTGGTCAGTTGGTGTAGCCCCTAAAACAAATTGAGTAAATGCTGGACGCAGTCAGCTTCTGATTTTTAGAGGAACCACAGTATCTGTATTTTGGAGTGGTGCCGGTCTTACAGGGTGACCACAATACATATACAATATTTTTAAGAAAGTTGCTGAAAAAAAAAAAAAATCAGCTATCGATTTCCAATGAAGCAACCCCTTTCCCCAAAAAAAAGAAACAAAAAAGTTTAGGTCCGAAGCTTAAGTCAATCACTTTGCATAAACTGGGGCTCATGGAGTTCCTAACAATTAGCAGGAAATGCTTTATACAAAGTGTTGTGTATTGTAATGTTATCCTTCAGGATAAGTCAGTTTAATATTGATCTTTGCATTCACATTTTTTTTTTTTTTGTGCTAACACTTCTACTGCATTTACTAATGTCACGAGAAATAAATAAATACAAAAACGTCTGCAAGTTTTATTTCGTACATGTATTTATTTATTTCTTTCATTTGCACTTTGCATTTTATGATTTACTGAAAAGTAGTACCGGCTCTCGTTGGTGAGGGCTGAACTACAAATTAACTGGGTTGCAAGTAACTGAAAATAAATGCAATCATATCCATGGTTGTTGTAATGTTTGTTTGTTTGGTTGATGAGAGTTTAACGGCACCACAACAGCAAGGGTCAAATTGTGCCTGAGAGGTCAGATCATTCTAGAGGTAGGTAGGAAAGTAAACAGGGGGAGATTGAAAGAAACACGAAAACTAAAAAGCAGAAAGCTGGGATCGAGAGAGGGGGTGTATGGGTGGAAAAATAATGTATAGAGAGAGGGGGTGGGGAAGGAGGACTAAAAATGGTTGTAAAGGGAAGCATGATAAAGGAAGGAGATAATTTAATCCAAAGGTTTTTTTTAGAAGAGCTCGGCTACTGAGTTGTGGGCAGCGAGGTAAGCTCTGGGAAGGTTGTACAAGGGGCAAGCATGGAGAATGTGATGGACTGTGAGGGTGCAATGGCAATTGTTGCAGAGGGGTGGGGGAGGAGTCAATAAGGAGGTGGGAGTGTGATTGAGGTGGGTGTGACCTATTCTAAGGCGGGTAATGTGGACGTTGTCGACACGGGATAGGTTGTGAGTAGTGGGTTTGATCGGAATGGTGGGCTGGATGACGTGGAGTTTGTTATCAATTTGGGAGTCCCATGAGGTTTGCTAGCGGCCACGAACAAGGAAAGTGATAAGCGATTTGATGTCAGAAAGGGTTTTGAGAAAAGGGGTAGGGGGAAGGGTGAGGGCAAGCTTAGCAGCTGTGTCAGCCCTGTCATTGCCAGGAATGCCAACATGGCTGGGTATCCAGAAGAAAAGAATATGTTTCCTACAGAGGGGGGGCGAGAGGAGTTTACGGAGCATGAGGTGAGATGTGGGGTTATCCCATTTAACATTGAGTAATAAAGTAAGGACAGCCTTGGAGTCAGAGGAGATGGTAAAGTGGCTGAGCGGAGAGTATTCGAAAAAGTTAAGGGCGAGGAGGATGGCCTTGGCCTCAGCTGAGAAGATGGATAAGTAGTCAGGAAGCCTGCTACTGAGGGTGCTGTCTTAGATGACGGCAGCAGCAGCTGTCTTGTCGCCTTCCTTGGAGCCATCAGTATAGATGGAGGTATAGTTTGAGAGTTGGTCTTTGATTTGGTTGTGGAGGTTGATAAAGAGGTTTTGTGATGAGTTGAGAGGTCCAGGTGGATAGTAGGGAGGGGGTGGCCCAGGGAGGAAAAGTGGGCCAGGAGAAAGTGCTGAGAGTGGTGGGATTGATGCTGAGATGGAGAAGGTCTGATTTGATGCATAAGCTGAAGGGAGGAGATAGGGTTTTAGTCCCATCAAAGAGGGTGGAGAAATTGGGGTATCTAATGAGGTTGTAAACAGGGTCCTGGGTGTTGGTGAGGGCTCTAAAAGCATAGGAGAGGCTAAGCTTTCTACACTTTAGCAGGAAGGGGGGTTTGTAGGCTTCAACATGAAGGCTGGTGATTGGGGAGGTCCTGTAGGCACCCAGACAAAGCCTGAGGGCTTCATTTTGGATAGTGTTGATGTGATGGAGGTAAGAATTGTGAGTGACACAGTAGACTATATTGCCGTAGTCAAGCTTGGTACGAATGGTGAGCCTGAAGATTTTGAGGAGAGCTTGCTGGTTCGCACCCTAAGTGGTATTGGAGAGGAGGCGGAGAAGTTGAGGGAGCTGTTGCAATTCTGTTTCAGGTTTGTGATGTGTTGTTTGTAGAAGAGCTTGTGGTCTAGAGTTGAACCCAGGAACTTAGTGTGGTCAACTTTAGGGATGCGATTGCTATTAAGCACAAGGTTCGAGTTGGGGTGGAGGTTGTTGAAATGACAGAAGTGCATGCAGACTGTCTTGTCTTTAGAGAATTTAAAAGCGTTGTTGTTCCACCAGGCTTGCAGCCGGTTGAGGTTGAGTTGAAGCCTATTTTTGACAAGAAGAAAGCTTGGGGAGGAGTAGAAGATGGTGGAGGCGCCCACGTAGAGGGCATGCTTGTGTTGTGGCCAAGGCTGTCCGCTATGTCGTTAATGCTCAGGTTGAAGAGAGTGGGAGAGAGGATGCTGCCTTGGGAGACGCCCTCTTCTTGGGGATAGGGGTTGGAGATGGTGTGGCCAATACGAACTTGGAACTGCCTGGGTGGAAGGAAGTTTTGAATAAAGGTGGGGAGGTGGCCTCTGAGGCCGATGGTGTGAAGTTTGCGGATAATGCCGTATTTCCAAGTAGTGTCAAAAGCTTTTTCAAGGTCGAAAAAGATAACAATAAGGTGTTCTTTTTTTTGCGACGGATTCTCGGATAGCGGTGTCGAGTATAATTAACTGGTCCAAGGTATTGCAACGTTTCCGGAAGCCGCTTTGGTGAGGGGAGAGGACTCTATTGGTCTTAAGGAACCAGTTTAGTCTCTGGTTAATGATCCTTTCCATAATTATACAGAGACAGCAGGTGATGGCGATGGGGCGGTAGCTGGAGGGGTCGGTACTGTCCTTTTCCAATTTGGCGACGGGGGTGACGATAGCTGTCCTCCAGATAAGGGGAAAGGAGTGTGAGGACCGGATCTGCTTAAGGATGGTGAGTAGGGTAGTGGTGGCCTTTTTGGGGAGGTGTTTCAGGAATTGGTAGGGAATGTTATATGGGCCCTTGGAGGTTCAGCCAGCATCATGGATGGCTTGATAATAATATAATAAAAACATTAAATCTCGGTGTTCTGATAAAATTATCAATTTCATATTAAGTTATTTTTGACAGAAAAGTACACTTTAAATTGTAACTTAAAAATGGCACAGCACCATGTTTTCAGTGTAGTAGTCCCACTACAGAAAAGTTTCACGCTCACAATTGGTGAGATTAACCTGCTAGATCTGGAAGTTCCGCATTTTGAGTATTGAATTACAAGTCCCTGGGAATGGGATGACAACTGGTCCGGATTGTAGAAATTACAAGAGGGTGATGGTAAATTTGACCGTACCACATGGTGGGAAATTAAAATGAATTAATAGCGACATCTAAGTAAAGAAATATGCTTGTAACAAACGTTATAAGCCTTTTTGTTTAAAATATAATATGCAACTCAATGGGTAATGGTAACCGTTCTGGATCAATTGTCGAGGTTACGGGCAGGTGACGGGCAATTTGATGATAACACATCTGCAAAACTTTATATTTCACTCCTGGCCGTTTGGATTCTAACGTAACCATCTTTAACTGTTCAGTGTAATTGAAAATGAAACCCCTTTTCTTTCACTCCTTTGATTTTTGCGGTCAGGTTTTACGATTTTAAGAAACTTACGCGAGAATTCAACATTACTCAGCATAAGAGATTACAGAGGATTACAAGAGGTTTACACATTACTCCACGTCAGTTCGTAGAAGGAATTATACAAGTTTTCACATAATTGCATTGACTAACTTTCTTCTTCTTTAATCAACATTATTAGTCAGTAATTGTACGTACACTGTACTGTAGCTTAGGTATTTTACATCCCTTCCTCAACAGCTATGGTTATAAAGAGATGTCCACATTCGTTTGATAAACCAGTTGTAAAGCACTAGTGAATAATAAAACTGTATTCAATTGCTTTTTGCTCTTAATCACTGCCATAACAACCTCTCAATAGAAAGATATTCTCATCAATTCCAAATGCTGAAATTTAGAAAAGAATTATACAGAATTACATGCTGTTTTTCTGTACATACATCACAAGTTATCATATGTATCACAAGTGATGTGACCAGAATGAAATGGAGTGATTGAGAGTCAAGTGGTGTCAGAGGTTATGTGAAGTATAGATAATTTCAAACCAATAAAAGCCAAACGTGATTACTTCAACAGTTTGCCCAATCAATGCCAGGGAAATTTTCCCTCAGCTACCCAACCAATCAGCGGCAGTTTGCTGGGGGAAGGTTGTAAGCAACAATGAGCATGCATATTACCTTCATATATAACGCAAATAGCATTTGAAAGTATTGTTTTCTGTATGCTTGGTCTCATATCCTAGGTGAGTGGTACACACGGTCAAAAACACCCAGTATTTGATTGGTCAATAAGATTTCCCCAGTATATAATTTGTCCATTATGGACATGTGAATTTCTGCCATGCAACATTATTTAAATTATTTTTTTATCAAACCAGATTTGAACAAATCACCCAACCCAAAAGATAACGAACTTTAACTCACCTGTTTAAAACAACAAAAACTTTCTTGCCGTTTGGAAGCTGGAAAGCAGCGGAAAATAAAACAGTGGATTGGTTTTCCTTTGCATCTATCCTTACCGAGTCAGGTTCGATGAATTTACTATACAAACAAGACAGAAGAGCAAATTTAACATTTTGTAAAGCTTTTCATTTATAACTTAATGAAATGAAATCATTCCTAAAGCTCTGTTCCTCAATAAAATACTTCTCACAGATCAAAACAGGGGACGGATTGTATTTATTAATTATAATTCCACTTCCATGGGCCACTTACCCCATTTCACCAACGAAAATCAAACAATTGAAGTGGTCTTACTTATGTACATTATGCTTCAAACAACCTTGCATATTCTGTTTTGATCATATTGTTTATTTGTAGTTCCTACATTGAAGTATTAACATCAAAATGCCCAAAGCCAGTTGTGGAGCACTGGTTGGAGACCTACCAGGGATATACCCTCGGAGTGGATATCAGAAGCTTTAATACTCTGCTAAGGTTTATAAAATAGTATTTAAATAAAACATTGAACCTGACTTGCTTATGAGATCAACACAGTCAATCCATCATCTAATACTTACTTCTAGAGATCTAAACTGCTGAAAATTTGAGTTATTTTATACCGAAAAGTTTTACAGCCAGAGGGTGCACTTACAGAATTAATTCACTGACGTCACATCTGTTTTAGTATTCTCCTGATACATCCAATGGATGTAAGTCACAAAGATTCCAAATATATTTCATTGATATGCACAAAGGAATGTGAGGCTGTGATGTCATAGCTAGTCTGATTTCAGTCATTTCTTAATAAATCTAACATAACTTTAAACTTGAATGTATATCATTTACAGAATAAGGTTTTTGACTTCTTTCTTCACCATTTCCCCCTTTTCAAAAAGAAACTTAAAACTCACCTTTTTCAATTAGCATTTAAATGATTACTCTGCTTGACTTTTTGCTTTTTATTTTGATTGTAAAGTGCCACTGATTATGGTTAGTACTGTAGAAGTGAGCACTATATAAATAGCACCTATTATTATTATATTATCATTATTTCAAAATATTCCATTTTTCTTCACCTATTTCCTTTATTTTCTTCTTTCATATAAGAAAAACAGGTTTGATCATTTAACTTATCTGTTGCACTAAAATGACATTCACAGTGAAAAGTGATAAACAGTTATCTACCTAAAATGTCCTAGATGGTAGTACATCGGCTGCTTGTAAAATAGATCAGCTTCAGCATCAACAATAATGGGGCTGTCCACAAAATTACTGGCCCAGTTTGGTCCTCCATCCATATTGAGGGCCAGGTTCCAGTTGTTCCATCCAGTGACCCAGTTGTTTACATCCTGTCAAGAAAAAAAGTACAAATCTTTGTAACTTTCAAATTCAGCAAGATTATGTATAATAAGTGGTATACAGCAAGTACAAAACTGATGTTATAAAGGTTCTTATACCGCGCATTTCACAATGAAGTCTGGTTAAGCACCAGCCAAATTCTCCAGACAGCAGCTCAAGATCAGCATCATTAAACTCTACTGGACCAGGACAGGAAGTGAATTAACACATATCAGTCGTGCACACTACCAACTAAGCCACCGGTCCTACACTTTGTTTGTTTGTTTGATGAGGGCTTAACGGCACCACGACAACGAGGGTCAAATTGTGTCTGAGAGGTCAGATCATTCTAGAGGTAGGAAGGAAAGGAAACAGGGGGAGAATGAGAGAAATTCAAGAACAAAAGGTCAGAAAGCTGTGATTGAGAGGGGAGGTGCATGATTGAAACAAAACAAAGTAGAAAGGGGGTGGAAGAGGAAAATTAAATATGATTGTAGAGGGAGGCATGATGAAGGAAGGAGATAATTACATCCGGAGGATTTTTCTGGAATAACTCAGCAATTGTGTTGTGTAGAGCGAGGGAAGCTTTGGGAAGGTTGTACAAGGGGCAAGCAAGAAGAACGTGATGGATTGTGAGGGTCCAATGGCAATTGTTGCAGAGGGGTTGGGGGAGCCAATAAGGAGGTGGGAGTGAGTGAGGTGGGACAGTAAAAATCTGATGAGACTTCTTAGCACATCAATAGTGCCAGTGAGGTATACCAAAAACCAAAAGAACAAATGTATGGAAGAAGGTATTAAAACTAAGACAGCAAAGCAGATTGGAGGGCAAAGAATATGAGGGGGCGAAGCAGTAATCATTTGTAAAGGGGAACAAACTTCAATATTCTTGGACATGCATATCCTTGTTTTGTTGCCAAATTTCAATTTTAATTCCGGTTGCTATAAAAGGTCTTCAATTTGACAGCTTCTTAAAGGTCTATGGACATGTAGTAATTTTTTTGATGGTTAAAACATCTGAGAAGATCAGTTGGGGGATTTTGAAAAGAGTGCTGTCAATTTTTGAGTTATGGCTGATCAAAGTTTGATTAATTGATAATTTATGCTAAATTTGTGATGTATGATTGGGTGGACAGCTCAAAATATTGAAAAAATTCTCTTAATTTCTTTCGTAAATCTCTCCCTTAAATGCTCAGAAAGTGTATTCCTTGAATAATTTGCATGTGGGTATAGTAAATACTACATAAAATAATAGACTAAAATATTTTTAGTCAGAATTTGCTGTATCACTACAAATAACTTTGATAGACATACATTACAAGAAAACAAAAGAATTACTAAAGAAAATACCAAGGTCGCCCCCTGTCATACATCACAAATTTGCAAAAAATAATTGCACATTGATGCCTGCAATTTCAAAACACTCTAAAATGGTCAATTCTTAACCAATTTCAATACAATATTTTCATTGTTTTCTAATAAATTGTTACACAATATAGATAATGTTGCTTCTACATGTCCATATACCTTTTATGCATTGTAGTTACAAAATCAAACTTACCCACAAGACATTAACACATTGTAGTTACAAAATCAAACTTACCCACAAGACATTAACACATTGTAGTTAAAAATCAAACTTACCCACAAATACATTTTAGTTAAAAAAGCAAACTAACTGACAAGATATTAACACATTCTAGTTAAAAATCAAACTTACCCACAAGATATTAACACATTGTAGTTAAAAAAATCAAAGATATCCCACAAGAAATTAACACATTTTAGTTAAAAAAGCAAACTTACTGACAAGATATACATTTAACACATTTAGTTAAAAAGCAAACTTAACCACAAGATATTAAGACATTGTAGTTAAAAAAATTACTTACCCACAAGATGATAACACATTGTAGTTATAAAATCAAAGTAACCCACAAGATATTAACACTTTATTAAAAAAAAAAGCAAACTTACCCACAAGATATTAACACATTGTAGTTAAAAAAGCAAACTTACACATTGTACTTTAAAAAAATCACACTTACCCACAAGATATTAACACATTGTAGTTAAAAAATCAAAAACTTACCCACAAGATATTAACACATTGTAGTTAAAAAATCAAAAACTTACCTACAAGATACTAACACATTGTAGGTAAAAAAAGCAAACTTACCCACAAGATATCTTCACTAAAGGCTGCACCTCTATCCCAATTCCCAAGTAAAACTGCAACATTCCAAAATGAAAACCCATTACAGGCCTCAGTGTAGAGTATAAAGTGGTCTGGAAATTGCTGGTGTGTTTCTGTCAGTTTAGAAATTGGACTGATTGTATCTCTGTACCAATGGACACCTATTCCCGAAACATAACGGGCAGCATCCTTGTCACCAAGCACCTGAAATAAATACATGAAATGAAGAAAAAAGCCTTAATTTAGCTACTGTGGGGTAAAAGAGTCTCACAACTACTTGCAAACATCATTGCTTTTTTCCCCTTCTAAGGAAAAAGCCATATTTTCCTTCATACATCAGACATTTCTTTTGAATTGGAAAAATAATAAATGTTTTTAGCCACAAATTAGCTAAATATTCATAGATGGTAAAACTATAAACTTATGTAACTGTTTTCTTTAAAGTACAGTGAAAAAGTAAGAAGACACTTTTAATGACTACAGTGCTAGCGGGAATGAATGTGTCATTTACATTACCTGGGAATGCATTTGACAGGATTAGGTGGTAATGTTAAGTCGACTCCTGCATTCCCTATTGTGTCGCAGAAAATAATCCCTTATATCAATAAACTCTGTTAAGCTAGTTTGCTGGTCAAGAGAGTGTTAACCACATAACTAGACATTTATATTGTGGTTACCTAATCCTTCCAACCAGTTCCACTGACAACAACGTTAGCCTGCAGTAATACACAATTGTCAATAGCGTAGTGCTACTCATTGAGACTTCTGTTCACAAATGGCAATTTTTTGATTATGGTCGTCAGTATAACATCGTAATTAACCCTTAATTCATATCCCAATATACTTTTTTTGTTTTCCGCAGGTAGTTTCAAGATGAGTATAGTATGGTCAGATTCATAACGTTTTTGTTTTGTTTTCAATATGCATGATCTTTTAAGAATACATATTTTTGTTGCCCACTTATTGCACGTATAAGACAGGTTGTGTGATGGAAATACAAAAAACAAAAAAGTGCTAACACTTCTTACTGCTTTTACTAATATGTCAAGAGAAATAAATAAATACAAAAACCTTTGCAAGTTTTATTTCATACATGTATTTCTTTCTTCCATTTGCACTTTATGAATTACTGGATTTTCCCAACAAGTTGTTATTCTTAAATGACAGCTAATTTCAAACTTCCATTTGTTTGCATGTAACTGGTTTTGTCCGCCGTAAAATAACATTATTTTCTTCTAACATTTATGTTTAATTGAATTATTGTTTTTGGTTCCCTACTAACACGTTTCTTAAAGCGTAAATAATTATGTTTAATGAAAACAACTTAAAGATGTGACCCCTCCCCCATCCCCTTCCCGCCTCAATCTCATCACACCATCTCTGAATCCACTTCCTCCCGATTTAATTATGTAGACCTATATGCAGTTCAATGTTATTTACAAATAACTTCAAAACAAACATGAATGCAAAAACCATCGTAAAAAGCAATCAAAATATGACTACTGCAGAAGAGTAATTAAAATTTAAAAAAAAATGAAGAAGAGGTAAATAAGAAATCGATCTCTTTGAATTGAGTCAAAAGTATATTGCAAATAATATATCAAAATATCAAATAGCTATAATATATGCTACTCGTCTACACAAAATTCGCACTAGGGATCCCCATCGGAATATCGGGCACTGATGTTTTAACTGCAAAGACAAAATGAAAAGGGTGCTCCTGCGGGCTGAACTATAAATTAACCGGCTTGCAAGTGACTGAAAACTAAATGCAATCGTATTCATGGTTGCTTTAATTGTCAGTTGAGGGTAATATAATAACCAAACATTAAATCCCGGTTTCCTGATAAAGTTATCAATTTCATATTAAGTTATTTTTGACAAAAAAAGTACAGTTTAAATCATAACTTAAAAATAGTGCGCACAGCCCTGTGTTTTCCATGTAGTAGTCCCACTTCAAAAAAGTTTCATGCTCACAATTGTTGGGAGTAACCTGCTGGATCTAGAAGTTCCACATCTTGAGTATTGAATTACAAGTCCCTGGGAAGGGGATGACAACTGGTCCGGATTGTAGAAGTTATAAGAGGCCTAGGGTGATGGTAAATTTGACCATACGACATGGTGGGAAATTAAAATGAATTAATAGTGACATCTGAGTATTAAAAGAAATGTTCTTGTAACAAAAGTTATAAGCCTTTTTGTATAAAATATAACATGCGACTCAATTGGTAATGGTAACCGTTCTGGATCAATTGTTGAGGTTACGAGCAGGTGACGAGCAATTTGATAATACCATCTAATGAAAAATCAAATTTTCAAAATATTTATAAATGTGGAGAAGTTAGCAACAAAACACTGAGCTGATCCCTCCCCCCTCCCACACACACAAAACTTAGAGAAAATAAATGTGATCGTTTATTTGACAGGTTGATCATCCTTCTTCAGCACCTTTACTAGTTCGCACTCACAACTTGACCCACTCTCTACCAAAATGTGTTACACCCTCTTTTGGCGAAATTCCCCCTCTTTTGGTCTTATCATTGAGGGGGAAACCTGTTGATTGAGGGACAAGTAACACTGATGAGAAATATTCCCCCACACACAAACACACACTTACGCCCGTGCGCCACCACTGGTCCCCTTCAAAAGTATTGTTGAGCCCATTGTCGGCCCTGCTTTAGTAGAAATTCTTTTAAAAAATAGGTCAATCTTACAAGATCGTTACATTTTCTAGAATCTAGGCACACCGCTTACATCCAGCTTCAATTTCCATGGTAACCATTCACATTTAGTAGAAGCAGGGAGTATAAGCAAGTGACTTGTGCTGTACTGTGCCATGGGCATTTCTTAAACATCTGTAAATAATTATCGCCGAAGGCTTGTTGCGCAATTTCCCGCAACCTTATGAAATTTGCTACCTGCAAGAAAATAATATTATTCCATCGTAACACAAAGTTACAGCGTGGTTATAAGGAATCGTATGTAGTGCCAAATGTCTTTCAAGTCCCAGAGTCAAAAACAACGATACATTAAGAATAAATTGTATAAAAAGTCAAGAGCAAAAGAAAGTCGGTAATTATATATATATTTTTTTCCTTTTTGCAGAAACATTCAATATAAATTGTAAGGAAAATGTCGTATACAGGGATATTTTCGGAACACCGAGGGACTTATTTACATCAATGCCCAACGATACATCGTGATAAGTTGCCCAAGGTTATTGTACTACGAGAAAAGTTTGTCTCAACAAGAGTAAATGTGACCATAAAAGGAAAATGGGTGTGACCAAGGAGTTTGAACATGCGCGTTTACAAGCCCCGGGGAGATGGAAATTTTACCATGCCCAACATGTCAAACGATGATTACACACATTGTTTTAGTATGGATTTTGGATAGCTATGGACCTGGGTTTTGGGACCTGGTTGTTAAGTTATGTACATGTATAGTAGGCCTACAGTTACGTTGCGACAGAGCAGGGAAATGGAAAGTCTACAGGTAGTACGATAACTCTTTTAATTTTTTAAGCCCGATTTTAAAGTGATATTGATATGGAATACACATTAGAAGAAATCAAATACATGAGGATTTGGAAGGCATTGAGTGGGTAAATTAATTAATAATGATTTCTTCGGGGATTTCTTATTTATTTACGTTCAGCACATGCTTGATTGTAAATGCTGGATGAGCTAGTAATGGTATAAGAAAAAAGCGTAGCGAATGGGGTTTTTTTTCTCCTTTTTTTTTTTACAAATGAAAAAAGAATACTTGAGGCCATATTTTCCTCTCTTTTTCTTTGTTTATCATGGACTCATGAACCTGTGGAAAAAGATATTGATTGCTTGTAGATATACAAAAGAAATGAAGTTCACACACAATACGGGCTAGTGGTCTACGACACTGAGTTTTAAACCTATTGAGATTTCGGAACTGACAAAGGGCCTAGGTTTTTAATCCCTTTTAAACATCCTCGTAAATCTTTTGTGTGCGTGGAGCCCCAGCAACCTTGGGGATTAAACGCAATTACAAAAGAATTGATCGAATTGTCCCCGCGAAACATTAAACGGATTTTTCTGGTTCGTAACCACCGATTAACTGTACTTAAAGTGGACAACTTAAGCTGGTTTATTAATAGCGATTTCCCCGCATTCTTAACAATAATTAATCCGATCGCGGTTACACTCCATGGATGGCGTGAACCATGTCTTGCGTGGGAGTGCATGACACATTCCTTCTCACTACACTGTACATCAATACACACAGCCCAAGGCCAGGTTGCATAGTGAAGATCAAGAAATTCAATACACACAGCCCAAGGCCAGGTTGCATAGTGAAGATTAAGAAATTCAACACAAACAGCCCAAGGCCAGGTGGCATAGTGAAGATCAAGAAATTCAATACACACAGCCCAATTAAGGCCAGGCTACATAGTGAAGATCAAGAAATTTAACGCAAACAGCCCAAGGCCAGGTTGCATAGTGAAGATCGAGATATTCAATATGCGCAGCCCAAGGCCAGGTTGCATAGTGATGATCAAGAAATTCAACACAAACAGCCCAAGGCCAGGTGGCATAGTGAAGATCAAGAAATTCAATAAAAACAGCCCAAGGCCAGGTTCTATAGTGACGATCAAGAAATTTAACACAATCAGCTTAAGGTCAGGTTGCATAGTGAAGATCAAAAAATTCAATACGAACAGCCCAAGGCCAGGTTGCATAGCGAAGATCAAGAAATTCAATACACACAGTCCAAGGCCAGGTTGCATAGTGAAGATCAAGAAATTCAACGCAAACAGCCCAAGGCCAGGTTGCATAGTGAAGATCAAGAAATTCAACACAAACAGCCCAAGGCCAGGTTGCATAGTGAAGTTCAAGAAATTCAATACAAACAGCACAAGACCAGGTTGCATAGTGAAGATCAAGAAATTCAATAAAAACAGCCCAAGGCCAGGTTCTATAGTGACGATCAAGAAATTTAACACAATCAGCTTAAGGTCAGGTTGCATAGTGAAGATCAAGAAATTCAACACAAACAGCCCAAGGCCAGGTGGCATAGTGAAGATCAAGAAATTCAATACACACAGCCCAATTAAGGCCAGGCTACATAGTGAAGATCAAGAAATTTAACGCAAACAGCCCAAGGCCAGGTTGCATAGTGAAGATCAAGATATTCAATATGCGCAGCCCAAGGCCAGGCTGCATAGTGAAGATCAAAAAATTCAATACGAACAGCCCAAGGCCAGGTTGCATAGCAAAGATCAAGAAATTCAATACACACAGTCCAAGGCCAGGTTGCATAGTGAAGATCAAGAAATTCAACGCAAACAGCCCAAGGCCAGGTTGCATAGTGAAGATCGAGATATTCAATATGCACAGCCCAAGGCCAGGTTGCATAGTGAAGATCAAGAAATTCAATACACACAGCCCAATTGAGGCCAGGTTGCATAGCGAAGATCAAGAAATTATATACAAACAGCACAAGGCCAGGTTGCATAGTAAAGAACAAAAAAATCAATACACACAGCCCAATTAAGGCCAGGTTGCATAGCGAAGATCAAGAAATTCAATACAAACAAGTCCAAGGCCAGGTTGCATAGTGAAGAACAAGAAATTCAATACACACAGCCCAATTAAGGCCAGGTTGCATAGTGAAGATCAAGATATTCAATACAAACAGCCCAAGGCCAGGCTGCATAGTGAAGATCAAGAATTCAATTCAATTCAAATTCACTTTCAGTTTCTAAAAGAAACTGCAAAGTGAAACTGAGCAACTTTCTTTCAGAGCAATTGAACATTGTTATTCAATCTGAATAAATATAAGATTGGCAAGAAAAAGGAAGAAGGTTGTTTTGGCTTGGAAAACATATTTCTTGATAACACAATTAAAAGACTCCAGTTTAGAGGAATGACAACAGTTCAAGTCAATGGAACACAAGAGGTTTTAATTACAATATAATGAAACTATGGCATTCAAACAGAATGGCAGAGAGTGGAAAATGATCAACCAATGTGGTGAAGTGTGATAGAAATGTACTGATGCTTTGGAAAGTTCAGACAATTTTTTATCAAGAAAGAAAGAAGCTACTTAAGCAGTTCTCTAGTTCGTAAATGTTGGACACAACCACAAAATGCACCATAAACTATAAAACATAGTTTGTGCACTTTTTTTTTTTGATCTCAAATGCGCCCCACCCCAAATGTCCACCTCCTTAACCCTTAAAACACCTTTCACTGCATTTTCCCCTAAGAAATAGTTTTTTCAGTCATGTGCAAACTTTCTGAACAATTTTTTGACCTGCCACAGACACTGTTTAAAGACACTATGTATGATGAATAGAGCACAATTCAAGAAATAAATTCAAAAAATCCTGCAGAGTTGGATAAAGATCAAATTTGATTCCTTACATACTTTTTATCATAGAAAATAGTATCAGACATTCTAGAAGGCTTTTGCAGCCAGCTATAATATTTGTATTTGTATTTCACTTTTAGGCATACGCCAGGTAGAGCACCCGTAAGTCACAATGACTTGTTTTCAGTGTGTACCCGATGAATTTGCTAGGATGGAAAGTGGTTGAACACCGCGTTAACACCCAGCTATTTTTGAGAAGTGTTCAGAGTACCAGGCAGGGAGTGAAACTCCTCCTAACATCGGGACCGTTGGCTTTGATCGCCACCCAATCATTGGCCACTTTTCACAAAGGTCAAGTGAGGGAGATTGTGTGATGCAGAAGACAAACCTCAGAGCTTGATGTCAGCATATATCGTTCTGCATATCTGTGGAAAAATCACTGGTTAAATCGCCGTTGGACTCGAGCCTGGGACCTCCAGCATCTCAGTCATATGCTCAGCTGACTGCGCTACCTGCCTCAACAATATCCTCAACAACTTCTCAAATAATGCATTTTGCCATTACTGGCTTTTTGAGAACATTTGATAAATGTTCTTCATATGGTAGTAAAACATTTATAACTACTATATGTGCAAAATAAAGGCCACCAGATAATGTAAAGTCAATTTAAAGTGCAATGAAAATAATATATTAAAGAAAAAATATGATGAATTCATTTTAGTGAGATATACTGTACAAAAATCACCAAAACATTTGAGATTATGGAGTAAGTTTGCTTCCTTCAGTGTCTACCATTTTGTCTAAGATTTAAGTACCTCCTAAACATCTCAGAGCATTGCTTCTGATGGTCTAACCATTTAAACCAAAAAAGAAAGCAAACACAAATAAAGAAATATACCGTTTGGGCCCATAAGGGCAGGAATAGCCTCTGATCATCCAACATCATGAGTTTGAGGTCCCCATGGCCTTGCTGCTCTAAGGTGGGCCCAAGGTCCATCTTAATGAAGTCTCTCTCATTCTCAGCATTCAGATACATGCTCTGAAAGTAATTTGGTGCTAAGGCTGCCATTGGTTCGTTCAATACTGTCATTCCCCACATGGTCAAATTCTGCTTCTTGTATTCCTCAAGAAATCTATGTAAAAAAAAAATAATATTTGCCTCAATCAATAGTTTGGGGTTTTTGGCAAGCAATTTTATTTGATCAAGATACGCTAAGATTCCCTTTTAAGTTTAAAGGAGCAATTCAAGAGTTTTGTTTTATGCGGTTTTATTCAAATCTTGGACAAAAAAACAAGTCTAAACTTGAGGTGCGCCCATTCACAGACCCCTACCTTTGCTCTTTTACAAGGGTGGCCCACCCCGCCCCTCCGTGGGCCTGCCCTGCCCCCTGGAGGTCGCCCTGCCCCTCATGAGAAAAAAAAAGTAATTTTCTATTTATCTATAGATTTAAATTTTTTATTTTAATTTATTAATCCTAAGAAGCTGCATAAATGAAATGCCTTACATGGATAGAGAACATAGAATGATAGCATAGTAAGCAATTGTTCTCTTTAAATAATGACTGGTGCTTATCAGTCAGAATATTCATTCTGAGATGTTTTGTATGATAGTTGAAATCCCAGAGCTTCTTCACCAGGGGTTTGAGTCTTAAGGGGACCCCTGGACTCTCATGCCGAAAAGACGCAGTGCTTCCCACACATATTAATGTGCCCCTCAACAAGTCTAGCACCTTGCCCCTTTTTAAATCAAGCTAGGGGTCTGCATTCATGTTGATGGTTTGCACCAAAGCAAGTATGTATTTAGCATTCATGATTAAAGGACGTATAGAGGTAACATTACAGCTAAAGTCAAACCCACAAAAGCAGCCAAAAATTAGATTAAATTTGTTTAAAATTGGGTATTTTACAGGATTTTCAAATCTCAGGCATTTGTGATGTATTACAGGGCAACCATGGTACTGTCTTTTGTAAATCCTTTCTTTTTCAAACATCTATCATAATTCTTTGTAGCGATGCATTTATTATGAATTTAGAATTGACCAGCCAAATTCCAAATTAAAAGTGCTATTTTCAAAAATCAAAAACCCATCTGCTCAGATTTTAATACTCTTTTAAAACAATACAGAAATTACCACATGACCCAAGTCCTTCATTTATGTTGATTCAATTAATTCATACAAAAGATAATTAGTGTCATCTTAAGCAAGAAAAGCATACTTCACTATTCTAGGTATGTCACAATATTACCCCTCTTTTTTAGTCTAGGGCTCCGTTAACCCTTTCCAAAGTAAGGATCTCATTATTCCACAATCATCGTTTTTCAGTTTTTATTTTAAATACACCTAAATGCTTAACTAACTTATACTCAAACCTAAAAGGTGGCTAATTTGGTTCAGCGCTTTGAGGCCCTCGCAAATGGCGCCATACAAGTTGATGAGTATGCAATACTGTTTTCATTTCTTTTGTATATATCTGACATCATTATCTCAGCAATAGTCCTATGCTAGTGATGCTCTTTCATTTTGGGAAGCTTTGAATCTTGTTCTTCATTTCGCCATCTGGCTATCAAATGGAGAACTTTCATTTTCATTAGGATTACACTGATTGTATCAGTCATTGCTCGTTTTGCTCGTCACGCTCGTTTTTACCAACATGTGTACACTTTCTGCAGATCAATATTAATGTGAACACTTTCTGCAGATCAAAATTAATGTGCATACTTTTTTTACTGTACATATTCATATGTGTTGTTCATATTTTATCGTCTAAAATTTAAAAAAAAGTTGAGAGAATATAATATTGGGCTGAGAAAAATCATCTTTTTCATTAATCATAGAACGAATGACCATCAGCTGTCACAATTACAAAAAGACCTGAAGAAATTGTTTTTAAATTCCTGGATTTCAAACCTTCTCCCAAAAGAGCTTGATTGATGCAAAAAAATATACCCATTGATTTATCCTTTATACATCATGTTTTTTAAGCAAGTTACATGATTCACCAGGTTAATCCTGGTTGATTTTTCTCACTTAATTCAATTTCCTTCACTCAAATACACTACTTGAAATTGTGCTTCAGTAAATAATATTATTTTTGTACAATTTTGCCACCCTTTGGGAAATAAGGATTGGTATGTGCACTTATAAAATTACAACAAAAATCTTTCAGATTTGCAGGAAAAAATAATGTCTCCAGCATTATTTTTCTAACGATAAAGAAAGTGAAACCAATTAACTTCTATTCAATTCATTGTCATGAAGAAATAAACTATGAAGCTATTTGTGATGTTATTCATGTTGAAGAAACTGAAAGGGTAATACAAAAAGGCAGGACCAATTATCTATGGAGCATAGGCATGTTACTGTAAGTCACAGATTGACAGCGATATATTTACAAACGAGAAATATTTTGAAATACACAAGAGTGCCAATGAGGACCATGCAGAAAATTATCCCAGAGACAAGGGAATGCGCTCAATTGTTAAGAGTTGATCAAAATTTTGTTATATTGATGTTGCAGATAAATGTGGTATTTCTGTGTCAAGTCTCGTATTATTTTTAATGGCATGAATGTACAAAACATTACAAGATGGCGACAATTCACCATCAATGGTGACCTTTCAGACACACTGTCGAAGGTGACCTTTTAAATACTTGCCTGACAAGGTAAAGAGCGAAGGCTTGGTAGTACTTGCCGCCAGCTTCTCCGTTAAGTTTGCCACCCCCACTCATGTTTAGATTGGTCTTCATCCAACCGGGCGCTGACCATGCGCTTGCGAATAGTTTTACATTTCTTTTACTCATGTTTAAAGCACGATGTATAATTGGGATCTAGAATGAGGAGAAATATAGCTACAGTGAGAAGGAAATTTATACAAATTGTGTACTAAATAAATAGATGTGCAGTGGCTCAGTGGTTAAGGGGTCTTGCTCGTATGCGAAAGATACCGGGTTCGATTCCTGCCAAGAGCACTGCATTGTGTCCTTAAACAAGACACTTCAGTCCACTCAGCTGTAAAATGAGTACCAGCACTGCTGGGGAGTTAATTTGTGATGGACTGTCCAGGGGGAGTCGTGTACTCTCATCTGCTTATGCCAAGGACACCAGGGATAAGCACTGGCCCAGCTATGGGCCTAATGGCTTGGATGGATTTAACTTTAACACTGTGTCGGAAATAACAGCTCATGAACTATGTAAGATGGAATACATTTCTGTCATGTTTCAAATACGGTTTAGAGCAACTTCATTTAAAATAAATTTGAAGAAGTCTACAATTAATAATCAGTTTTTTTACAAAAAAAAAGTGCTTACATTTTGCGTTGGTTAGGGCACTGTTGGTTCACCATTTACATATTAAATGTTTATCTGATGTATTGACTGTTCATGAATTGAGGGCTTAAACAAATGGTTGAATAAGAATAATAGGTATACTGTACATGAAGAAAATAGTCTCTTTATTTTTTTTCTCCCGTTTAACTTTGTGCTTCAATATCAAATCAAAGAGCAGAAAATAACTTTGATAAACAAATATGAAAATAGGCACTATGACTGAAATGCCTTCAAAATATTCTCTCATTCACTTTCTTTTCATAAGTTTGCATTTTATACCAAAGGTAACATTTGGTCCAAGAGATGATAATTTGGGGTAAAAAGGGATTCACAAAGTTACCAACCATTTAAATGTTAAACAGATACGAAAAACAACCCCTGTATCAAATGTAGACTAGACCGATAAATACTGTCATGGTTCGCATGCCCATGCGAATTGACACCCATATCATATGACCCGGCCATTTATAAGAATGGCATCTCACACTAAGTCCCACAAGGCATCCTAATCCCAAATGACATCCCACCTCATGTCCCACATGACATCCCATGCCGTGTCCCACATGGCATTCCACCATATCTCCCACATATCTCCCACATGGCATTCCACCATACAGTGTCTCACATGGCATTCCACCATTTCCTACATGGCATTCCACCATATGTCCCACATGGCATCCCATGCTATGATCCACATGGATCCCATCCTACATGTATGTCCCACATCCAATCATATGTACCACATGACATCCCCCTATGTCCCACATGGCATCCCTCCCTGTGTCCCACATCAGTGGCTTCCCACCCGATGTTCCACATGGCATCCCACCATATGTTCCACATGGTATCCCTCCCAATGTCTAAATAACATCCTACTTTATGTCCCACATGGCATCACATCCCATGTCCCCATGGCCTCCTATCCTATGTCTCACATAGCCTCCTACCCTATGTCACACATGGCATCCTACCTTCTGCCACACATGGCATCCCAACCAGAGGTTGCGTTAGGATCTTTGGCATGGCGTATTTGCCTACGACAAGCCCTTGAAGTTTGGCGTATTTTGTAAATTTGCCGTCGTATGTACAGGGCATTGCGTAATGTAAAGGGCATTGCACGCTAGCGAAGCATGCAAGTAATTGTTAACACAACACACTTGTGTAGGCATGCCTCGCCAAAGTGAATAAAAATTGCGCTTAAAATACCAAAAGCATTACAAATCGGACTATTATTATCATAAAAAATATTCGAATAAGTTCATACCCAATCCTTGTATAATGTTGATTGTTGAGTCATGAAATTTAGGTAAACAATCCCAAAATAAACTAGAAAATACTTTTGTTTATTGTATCCAAACTTTCACGAGGTTTTAGTGAACTTTGACCAATTGTCAATGATAATAAACTATTCAGATCTTGAACACGCCTAGTTCTTTACAGTATAGTAACTTGACTTGCAGACTGATCACTTCACAGATACATGATAAATCCTAGCCAATAATGTCGTTGACAATTGACAGCCTGCATCCAAAACGACATCAAAACTTTCACATACACTGTACAGTGTACGTACTGTACATCATGCATAGGGCCTATGTACTAGCCTATATGTGTTTATAGCAGCACTATGGGCATGTTAAATCATTCGGCCGTTAGTCTTGTACTTGTGTCATTTTCCTTTTATTTATGAGTTAATTCAAAATCATTTTTGTGTGAAATAAAACTTTGAATCGCATCAGAGAGGTAAGATGTTCATGATTTAGGTTATGTTAATGAAAAACTCTGGCGTAAAATTCCACATGCTAAATCTAAATCTTACGACGCAGGTACAACCTGTGTTGTAAGAAATTTCAGCCACGGTGTAATATACAACAAATTTGTCATTAACGCGATCTCTGATCCCAACTTATGTCACACTTTGTGTTACTCGTGGCATCCCACCATGTCCCACATGGCATTCTACCCTGTTCCACATGGCATCCCACCCCATGTCCCACATTGCATCCCACCCCATGTCCCACATGGCATCCCACCTCATGTCCAACATGACATCCCATAGGCTCCATAAGAAGTCTGATCCTAGCTATCAGTCCCTGATTAAGCATACTATGTATGAAAGTGTCAGTTCATATAATAACTTATATGCAAATAACTTGTTGAAATGGAGTTGGACCCCATGTCCCATATGACATCCCATGTCCCACATGACATTCCATCCCATGGCATTCCACCCTATGTCCTGCATGGCATTCCACCATATATCCTACATGGCATTCCACCCTGTCCCACATGGCATCCCACCCCATGTCCCACATGGCATCCCACCCCATGTCCCACATGGCATCCCACCCCATGTCCAACACATGGCATTCCACCCTATGTCCCACAGGCTCCATAAGAAATCTCATCCTAGCTATCACAGTCCCTGATTAAGCATACTCTGTATGAAAGTGTCAGTTCATATAATAACTTATATGCAAATGACTTGTTGAATAAGAAAAAAAGGTGGAGTCAAATAATTATGCCATGATATAGCCCTTGGTGTATACCACATGGTATATATTATATTATGTGTCCCTCATGGCCCCCATCCATATCTCACATGGCATCCCTCTCTATGTTCATATGCAATCACATCCTGTCACACTTCTTGACTAAGCATACTAAATAAAAAAGTCTGGTCAGTTCATTTACTGTATCAACTTTATGCAAATGACCACAATAATAAAGGCGGAGTTTAATAATCATGCCTGAGACAACTGTTGGTGCCCAAATATTTTGAAGAATTTTAAGGATTTCAAATCTCAAGTGCTACAAGAGAGACTTGAGGATCTCTAAATAATATTAGAAAATTATATCATTTTACAGTTATCTTCTAAGGAAATATCAAATATTTTGTACACTTTTTAAGGAAACTAGTCTTTAATCTGTCTTAAGTGTCTCTGAAAAACTTTAACATTTTCTGAGGAATTCCTAAAAAACATTAACATGTCTGAGGAAATCTCAGAAAAAATATATATATATATTTATAAATAAATAAAAAATATATATATATTTATATATATATATTTATATATATATATATATATATATATATATATATATATATATATATATATATATATATATATATATATATATATATATATATATATATATATATATACACTGTATATATATATACAAATCTTCCCATGAATTCCTGTTTTTCACGCAGTTCTAACTGCTGGAATCGTATATATTTTTTAAGGTCTGTTCTGTTTATCTTCTGAGGATTCAACACCTATCTAAGCTTTTAGCACTTTCTAATTATCCTTACAGGATTAGTTCAGAGGTCATCTTATATGAATGATGACATCAAAAGAAACAAAATAGTGCAAAAATATTCAAAAATCTAGTGCCGTTAAGGTGATATTTAAGTTTAAAAGCTTGTGTCTTATCTGTGTAGAACTGGTACTCTAAGTAAATACTATGGAAGGTTGGTGCACTCATTCTCACATACTTACTGTACCAATCATAGAAAGAAAATGTATCTGAAGTTTTTTATTATATAAATGATTTTTCCTTTTAACTTTCTGCAGTGGTATATTATAATTACCCTTAAAGATTCTGCTTTACTACTTTCCTGACACATCCAATGGTTTTTAAGTCACAAAATCATACGACAAAATATGATAGAATACATAAAGACTTTGAGGAATCTAAGGCTGTGACGTCACAACTAGTATGATTTCACTTGTTGATACCAAACTTTAAACTTAAATATCTCCTTAACAGAATGCTTTTTGAATGCTTTCTTCACCATTTTCTTTCTGTTTTAAGTTCTCTTTCATATAAAATGAACTTGCTTAACCCCCACACCTAATCCTTTAAACTAAGGTAATCCTGGCCATATTATCTCTGTAGTCTGGAATCAGTTTCGGATGATGTTCTCATGTCAATCACAGACCTTTATTCATATCTTGTGTTTGGTTTCAGTATTAAAACACTAAGAAGTAAGAACTACCTTGAAAGCTTAACTTAAATTTAACAAAATTTGGACAATATAAACACTTCAGCATTTGATGGGGTCAGTAAAATTGATTACTAATTTCCTACAAATTTTCTTTCGAAGGTCAAGGGTCAAAATACAAGAACAATAATAGGATAAGAGGAACAGTATATCACTTCCTGTTGATAGACTTTAACCAAGTACTTTACCCATGATAACATTTCTTCTCCAGTTGAGGTCACTTCCGTTATTACTCCTATTACAGAACCATCAAATTGGCTGTATCATTGTTTTGCTTATCATGGGTTATGAGCAAGCTAGGTATTAAAATATTTTTAAGTCACACAATAATTTAAAAGGATTCGTAGTTGAAATTCAATCTATTGTTTCCTATAAACTGAACAATGGATCTGAGACCGAACTATGTAGATATCCATAAGTTCCTTGGTGAGGGATAATAACTCACAACAATAATTCATTCTTCATAGATACAATAACAATTGTAAACAAAGTGAGTTCGTAAACAAAGCTACAGTTTTTTTCTTTTTTCACTACAAGTGTTGTGTTTACATAAGTTGTAGTTATTTCCGATAAGTTTATATATATTTACATTTACATATTCTATATTTGAATCTGAACCATGTCAAAACATATACTCTTTCAACCTTTCAGTTTCAATAAATTATCAGTCTTATTCATTTTGTTTGGTGGCATGACAGCCATTAAATCCAGAGAGGATTTCCCAAAATTATAATGACACTGATGGTGCAAATGGAATAGATAAAGAGGATAAATATTCAACCCACATAATGCTACAGTGAAAATCCTATTGCTTTTTTGTGTGTACTTCTAGGCACCTTCCAGGAAAAGCACAGGTATTAAATCACATTGACTTGTTTTCAGTGTGGACCTTTAGGCACCTTCCAGGAAAAGCACAGGTATTAAATCACATTGACTTGTTTTCAGTGTGGACCCAATGAATGTTGTAATATAAACATTTACTTGGTGTTAATGATAGGAATGTGCATCAACTTGATTGTGCATGAATATAAAATTCAACATCTCATACTATTTCAACATCTCATACTATTTCAACATCTCATACTATTTCAACATCTCATACTATTTCAACATCTCATACTATTTCAACATCTCATACTATTTCAACATCTCATACTATTTCAAGATCTCATACTATTTCGACATCTCATACTATTTCGACATCTCATACTATTTCGACATTTCATACTATTTCGACATCTCATACTATTTCGACATCTCATACTATTTCGACATCTCATACTATTTTGACATCTCAAACTATTTTGACATCTCAAACTATTTCGACATCTCATACTATTTCAACATCTCACACTATTTCAACATCTCATACTATTTCAACATCTCACACTATTTCGACATCTCATACTATTTCGACATCTCATACTATTTCGACATCTCATACTATTTCGACATCTCATACTATTTCGACATCTCATACTATTTCGACATCTCATACTATTTCGACATCTCATACTATTTCGACATCTCATACTATTTCGACATCTCATACTATTTACATCTCATACTATTTCGACATCTCATACTATTTCGACATCTCATACTATTTCGACATCTCATACTATTTCGACATCTCATACTAATTCGACATCTCATACTAATTCGACATCTCATACTAATTCGACATCTCAGACTAATTCGACATCTCAGACTAATTCGACATCTCAGACTAATTCGACATCTCAGACTAATTCGACATCTCATACTTATTCGACATCTCATACTATTTCGACATCTCATACTATTTCGACATCTCATACTATTTCGACATCTCATACTATTTCGACATCTCATACTATTTCGACATCTCATACTATTTCGACAATTCATACTATTTCAACATCTCATACTATTTTAACATCTCATACTATTTCGACAATTCATACTATTTCAACATCTCATACTATTTTAACATCTCATACTATTTCAACATCTCATACTATTTCAACATCTCATACTATTTCAACATCTCATACTATTTCAACATCTCATACTATTTCAACATCTCATACTATTTCAACATCTCATACTATTTCAACATCTCATACTATTTCAACATCTCATACTATTTCAACATCTCATACTATTTCAACATCTCATACTATTTCAACATCTCATACTATTTCAACATCTCATACTATTTCAACATCTCATACTATTTCAACATCTCATACTATTTCAACATCTCATACTATTTCAACATCTCATACTAATTCAACATCTCATACTATTCCAACATCTCATACTATTTCAACATCTCATACTAATTCAACATCTCATACTATTTCAACATCTCATACTATTTCAACATCTCATACTATTTCAACATCTCATACTATTTCAACATCTCATACCATTTCAACATCTAATACTATTTCAACATCTCATACTATTTCAACATGATTTCTGAACCCTGGTTTAGCATTTTTTGTATACTTCATCCTCTTTCACAAAAAAAAATGATACTTTCCCCCTTTTCATGATTACGTCATGATAGAATGATGCCTTGAGTTATACATTAAGTTGATCAAAGTGATAAAGAGTTGTGGAGATTCAACCACACTCTCTCAACCTAGTCTTTGGTAATCCAATAACAAGACATTTGGAGCAAGGTCTGAGTGTAGCAGATGGCCAAGACTATCCTTGCATCACACTGTGCTCTAAAGCCTTCTAAAGGACTTTCTGTGTTGCATTCATTTGTGGTCACTGGATCCACTTTTGATCTCCATCAAGCGCATGATATTATAAACCTCCCATCCCTAAACACCCCAATTGTTTTACTACACCGTACAGTACCTCTTCTTCAATTGTGCACAAATTTTACTTTGACATCTAGATGGAAAAGAGTGTACTGCGTACCTTCATTTCAAGATCCTCTTTAGTTAAACTGAATTTTTTCATCTGAAAGTCATTTGGGTGGTCATCATATGAATACACATGAGTTGAAAAGTCACAGCTTGCTATGGGCACTCTTCCGAAGGTATACTCAATGCCTGCAAGAACAAAAGGGTTTTCATTATGAGTACAAATTGCTGTAAGATAAGGATTGTTGTGCCTTTGACAGTTACGATTTAAGATTAATTGCTAATTTGTGATATTTAAAGGATTAGTTAAGTGAAGCGTGTGGCTCAGTGGTTACATAGTCAAACTGTATCAAAAAGGGTTCAATTGAATCAATTCCCGGCACAATTGCCCTGCACTGTAACCCTGAGCACTTGATACAGTCCACTTAGCTGTTAAGCAATGGTGTTGCTGGAGAGTAAGTGTTGCTCCTACCTCTTCCAGTGTATGCAGCGGGCAGACACACCGGCCTTAAGATCCTCAATGGATTTTGAAGCTTCATTACAATGTCAAGTAGAACACAGATAACAAAGGGCAGGAGCTAGGCCAGAGTAGAGGGCAGGAGCTAGGCCAAAGTTGAGGGCAGGAGCTAGGCTAGGGGAGAGGGCAGGAGCTAGGCTAGGGGAGAGGGCAGGAGCTAAGCCAGCGGAGAGGACAGGAGCTAGGCCAGTGGAGAAAACAGAAACTAGGCCAGGGGAGAGGGCAGGAGCTAGGCCAGGGGAGAGGGCAGGAGCTAGGCCAGGTGAGAGGCAGGAGCTAGGCCAGGGGAGAGGGCAGGAGCTAGACCAGAGGAGAGGGAAGGAGCTAGGCCAGGGAGAAGGCAGGAGCTAGGCCAGGGGAGAGGGCAGGAGCTGGGCCAGGAGCTAGGCGAGGGGAGGGGCCAGGGGAGAGGGCAGGAGCTAGGCCTGGGGAGAGGGCAGGAGCTAGGCCTGGGGAGAGGGCAGGAGCTAGGCCAGGGGAGAGGGCAGGAGCTAGGCCAGGGGAAAGGGCAGGAGCTAAGCCAGGGGAGAGGGCAGGAGCTAGGCTGGGAGAGGGACAGGAGCTAGGCCAGGGGAGAGGGCAGGAGCTAGGCCAGGGGAGAGGGCAGGAGCTAGGCCAGGGGAGAGGGCAGGAGCTAGGCTGGGGAAGAGGACAAAAGCTAGGCCAGGGAAGAGGGCAGGAGCTAGGCCAGGGGAGAGGGCAGGAGCTAGGCCAGGGGAGAGGGCAGGAGCTAGGCCAGAGAGAGGGCAGGAGCTGGGCCAGGGGAGAGGGCAGGAGCTGGGCCAGGAGCTAGGCCAGGGGAGAGGGCAGGAGCTAGGCCTGGGGAGAGGGCAGGAGCTAGGCCAGGGGGAGAGGCAGAGCAGGCCAGGGGAGGAGGCAGGAGCTAGGCCAGGGGAGGGGGAAGGAGCTAGGCCAGGGGAGAGGGCAGGAGCTAGGCCAGGGAAGAGGGCAGGAGCTAGGCCAGGGGAGAGGGAAATTTCCCTAGAAGGCTTCATAGGGAAATTCTTTTTGACATAAAAAATAGAGCAAATAAAAGAAACATAAATCTTTTTTTCATTCACAATGATGTTGCCCCACCTATTAAGACATTTATTTTTACCAGACATAGCTACTATACAGTAAAGTATAGCTCCAATGTCAATCAATAGAGAAATCCCTAGAGAAAACAGACCTGCAACATGATACATATGTATACATATCATGGAAAATGGAACTTTCACTTTCTGTCATGTTGATAAACAAAAGGGATGGAAATAAAAAAGCTGTTTCAGGATTAAATAACTAATCAAGCATAAAAGCTGCATTAAAATATGAATAACTTTAACCAGGCATATCCTGACATTACCTTAAATCAACAAAAGCTATAATATCAAAACATTGGAAACTAAATGTCAAATCTTTTGTTATATCCCAAAGTATTATTATGAAAATATTATCACATTCATATAACACTAATCTAGAAAATTAATACATTCTTTTACTTCTGTGTAATTGCTTTATCGATTCAACCTGTTTTTCTAGTTTTTAATTGCAGGATCTGAGTCAACCCTTGTGCTCAATAAGAAAGAATGAACTATAAGTTAAAATGAGGCAATGGCTTTTTATTTAAAAAAATTGGAAGGTTTATTCCCTCTCCCATCCAGCTTGAGAGAGTATGTCATTGATCGGTACTTTAGCGGAGAAGGAATTAGATATTGCCGCAGTTCTGGTCAAGTGTGGTTTGAACGTTCCACATTTATGCCTGCCTTCTGCATAATTGTTCATAACCATCTTGCAATGGTGTCTCTACTGACTTTAGAATATGGTTTTCTAAAACTGATAAATAATTGTCTTTCATTTTCCCCTTAAGTATTTTTGTTTTGTTAAGATCAAGTAGGTGTACACGCAAAGCCGTTGATCTGCCAGATAAGCATGAAGTTCAAGTGTGACACCCACATTCCCTGGTCTGTTCATATTCAACAGATTGTTAACATGCAAAATAATTTTACTGCATTTAATGTCCATGTTGTCTACTGACAAGCTGTGCAAAGTTTGCTGTCGCTGTGCTGAGAGTAAAGCTGCTAGAATGCATGTTTTGAGCATAAGATCTTATAAATCCTGAACTTTTCGTAGGTGATCATTTTCTCAAATAAACACCACTTTCGCATCCCAAACCTGCTTGTATCGGGGCAACGGTGGTTTAAGATTAAAAACTCCTTTAAAAAAACCTGGTGATGAGCGGGTGATTTCCAATGAAATAGCCATCCGATGATAAAACTATGGATGAAAGAGCTGCCCTGGCAGTATTTAGAGCACTGTAGCCTCTTGTCTGAAATAAGCTTGTGAAGAAGTCTAAAGCTTGAGGTGTATTGGCTTACACCGGATCGACTTTCTGTTCACAACAAATTTCCATCCACCATTTTCTGATGTAAACTTCATACTGATTTTTAGTAAAGTCTCTCCATCCTGAGAGGATGATATTGGTAGTCTGCTCTGAAACTCCAAATTCTTTGATCGATTTCCTGACAATCTGCAAACCAAAAGATGGAGATGATTATATAATGGATGCTGCTGTGTAGAAGTTGGTTGAACAAAATTTTCTGTGTTTTGGGGGGACTGCTGGTTCCTCCACCAACATGTGTAGTAAGCGTGCAAACCAAGATTGCGCGGGCCAATTTGGCACAAGCATGATAACTTCTGCATTAGTCTTTTGCAATTATATTTAAGCATTTTGCTATTAAGAAAAATGGGAGGGGGGGAGGGGGAAGGAATAGAAGAAATAGTCATGTCAATCTACTGTGAAAGCATTAACTGCCTCTGCACCAGGGTCTGGTTTCCAAGATACAGCATTTCAACTGTGCATTCAATCTGGAAACAAATAGATCAATACATAGGGTGCCAAATATTTTACATATTTGTGCAAAATTTTTGTGTTAAGTATCCATTCCAAATTGTCATTAAATTCTCTTGACTTTCAGTCAGCAATTTTGTTTTCGCACCATGGTAAGGAGGCTGCTGTGAGCCAGATTTGTTTACAGGCACACCAGTGCCACATAGTTTTAGCCATTTAAATGCATGCTTTTGATTTTGTGCCTACCATATTTGTTTATGTATGTCACTACAGTTGTATTATCTAACCGCAAAAGTACATGCGTATCCTCCACCTTGGAACAGAAGGCATGTAGAGCCAGGAAGGAAGCCAGCATTTTGCTCCATGCGTGGCATTTCTACACCGTTCCATCTGCCCCCAATTTGGGTTTTGGGGGCAAGCAAGCAGGATGTGATTGTATGTTGTCTTCTATCAAGGTTTCTGACAGCCTTGTCAATATTGTTTAACCACCACAAAACATCCCGTTTTGCAAAATGGGATAAAGTCATTGAACTATCAAAATGGCCATACTGTAGTTTTAGTGCATATGTGTAATACCCTTCTCTCCCAGGAAAGGCGGCAACCATCTTGCCAATTGCAGCAGCTACAAATATAACACTACAGTGCGTCTCTGTTAACAGAGTCCAACACATTAATTTTAGCTCTACTTTTTTATCTTCCAGAAGTTTAACCTGCATCGCTTTGGAGTCGATAATAATCCAAGAAACAATATTTCTTGTGACGGTCTGATCACTGATTTAGTAGGGTGTATGATAAACCCAATTTTGATAACGTTGTTGTGGTTTTGGCTTGATGTGTTTCTCTTTGTTTGTGGATATTATGAGCACATCATCAATGTAAGCCACAACAGTAACTCCCAATTTTCTGAGAAAAGAAAGGGGTGACTTGAGCAATTTGGTAAAAAGGCGAGCCCTGATGACAAACCATTAGGCAAGGCTTTAAATTGCCAGCTTTTGTCATTCCAAATGAACTTTAAATATTTTCTGTGTTCTGTTGCAATTGGTACAGAGTAGTATGCATCTTTCAGGTCAATGGGGGTCAACAAACAATTTCTAGTTATAAGGCTAAATGCAGTCTCCAGAATATCCATTTCAAAATAATGATATGCTATTTTTTCAATTAGTACTGATAAGTTTAAAATCATGCGATAGCCACCATCTTTTTTAGGTACAGTAAAAATGTTTGATACACAGCCATCTTCATCATGTGACAGTTCAATAACTTTGGTGTCAATCTGCCGATCAATTTCTTTATTGATAGTATCTGCCTTCTCATTACTTAACTTGTAGGGGGCAGGCACCCTTGATTGGGTTGGTGAAATTCCAAATTGAAATTCAAGTTTGTAGCCATTGATGGCTTGTAAAATTTTATAATCTGTTGTGAATTCACTCCAATTTTTGGCAAACATTTTCAATCGACCCCCTATGAATTCTACATAGGCCAGTTTGATTTTTTCTCAAGTTTCTGTAAAGCACTTACCTCAAAAGTGCTGGGTTTTGTGGCTTCTCGTGTATGTGCACTCCCTGAAATGACTTGCTCTCCGTCATGGGTGGTTTACCTTCTTGGATAAGTTCTTTTGCATAAGTTTTGCATTGGTAATTGCCAGATCTTGCTACACTTAAAAAAGGTTGCTGTCTTTAAGGTTCCCTTGAAACCATCCAGCTTTTTAATACTGATGATAGCGCTGGTTACGTTGGCCAGTCGCATGGGGTTATACCTGGGCTTAAATCTTCCTTTGGGCGTTTTCATAACCCCAGCAGTTTTCTGCTCCTCATCCATATCTTTCACACGTTTGGGAAGTTTATCATCAAAAAGCCACTGTGTAGACTTGACAGATGGGCATATCTTTGGTTTAGGAACAATCGGCGGTTTAATTGATTCTTTAAAAAAAAATTATTCACATCATCGGGGCTAGCAAATCATGAAGCAACCCCTATTTGCTTTAACTTTTTATCATCCTCCTGGGCCTCCTGCTGAGCCACTGTATTTCTGAAGTCCAGTAATGGCAGTATCTGTATTAGTTTCAACGTACTGAGAATCAGTATCCTCGTGAAAATTCATTTCATCAAGTTCTTGTTGAGTTCAAATGACATTGAAAGGAAGTTATTTGTTCTTTCTAAACTGAATTTCCATGCATATTTTCCATAAAAATGATGATTTATACTGTAGAAGTAAACTTTTTACGATTTGGAAAGTAAAACTCAGCGTCTATTTGGGCAATTGAAACAGTACTTTTGCCATACTGGTTGCACGATTTTTTTTACTTCCCGTCGTAGTTTTGGAGCAATTTTGGTGTATTTTCGAAAATTACTGTACTAAACGCGTGTACACGATACACGCTCACTTTTTTTGGCATGTACACGTTTACTAAAAACCCTAAACGTTCACAGCTCTAAACACAAGGTATAACAAGTGCAGAACATAACTTTTCTTGTAAAACATTTTTACTGTATACCTACAGTACAGTATATCCCTTAAAAAAAATATATGCTATTTTCATAATTATTTCCAATTTTTTTAAACAGTTCATATAGCTCAAGATCTTTACATAATTTCTCACATACAGTATTTTGTTAATTTCTGTTATGGGAAAGGATGAGAATGTCTCTCAACAAATCCACATACCGATTGGCTCAATTGGTAGAGCACCCGCTTATAAGCCGGTTTGTTTCCCAGCCGGGTCATACTGTAGCAAAGACTTTAAAATTGGGATCTTCTTCCCCCTCGCTTGGTGTTCAGCCTAAGAGATTGGAGCAGGGTAATTGTACATGCTTGTGCCCTGTATGTTGGCTGTAGCTTTGAGCTTCTAAAATGTCCATCTTTTCCAAGTTTCTCTTTCCTTTGAGTATGCATTGCACATAGAAAAGAGCTACTGTATATAAGATCTATGTATTATTATTGTACAAATACTGGTCTATTTTTTCAACAATGCAGATAATCTGTCCTACTGTAAGTACTGATATCACCTTGCATCATGTGACAAACCTTATCATACAGGTACTGTATCAACAGTTTCACTGTGTATTGTAGCAAAACTCGGGTCCAATGAAAATAAAGAATGATGTACTGTACATTTCATGTAGTGAGTAGTACTGTTTACACTGCAACACAGCAAAGGGAAAGTTTAATGTAAATACATGTAATGCTGAACAGAAGGTCAAAGGAAATAAAGCCTTGTTCAAATCAAAACAAAAACATTATATTTACTTCAAAAATAAAACAATTTGTTTAAAGAAAGAAAAAGGTTCCATATGGTGGTTTCTAGTAAACAAAAGGAAAGTCTTATTTGTTTTAAATCTGTTCAATACATTTTTGCCTTGTGTGATAATTTATGTAATTACTGTACTTATATTCAACTTATGAACTTATTTGACTTGTAAAAGTAAATCTGATACACAATGGTGACATCACTCATGTTTTTACAGATGTTAACTGATTTTTTGGCATAAATTTGTAAACAAATTTATATTTTGACCGATCACAAACATAACTGTATTGTATATTCATCTACACCTTAACGTAATAAGTGCCCCTTAAGATTGATTGATTGATAGCCTCTGTCAAAGGTAAACTAATGCCAGAGAGATTAATCAATGGACATTGGATAATAATGCTTACCATCTGGATGATAATAAGACTTTAATAGTAGCTCTTGTGCTGGCTTTGAGAGGTTTAGAATGTTTATCACTGCAGCATCCGTGAATGCTCCCCCAAATCCCAGCATCTTCTGGTATTGCATAGTTTTATTTACGACATATGTAATTGAGGTAGCTGAGGAAACAAAACAATTCAAAATATATCAAATCAAAGTGAAATCAACTTCAAGTGTTTTACATTCAATCACAGCAAAGACATGTTCCATCTCATTTTTAGGCAGTTTATACCTCATCTTGCATAGCATAATGATTATTCCCATAGTCAGTAACAATTAGAATAATTACACCCTAACTATGGGTTCATAATAATAATAATAAAGTACTTATACAGCGCCATTACTAAAAAGATATTCTATCGCGCTTTCCAATCAAGATGTAAAATAATAAAACACACTAAGAAACTGCCAAAAGAACCTAAGAAGAATAAAAATAAAAAATTGTTTAAAGGCCAGAGTGAAAAGGTGAGTTTTTAGGTTACATTTGAATGAGATAAATGATGAATTAGACTTTACTGAATCAGGCAGGTCATTCCATAGTTTAGGACCGATGGAACAAAACGCACGAGAACCGAACGAAGTATGAGTACGGGGTAGAGAAAGAGGAGGATTACATGAGCTGCGTGTATTATATGTGAATTTACGGAACTGAATTAGCTGTTTGAGGTAGGCTGGTGCCTGATTATGAATACATTTAAAAACAAGACACAAAACTTTAAATTAGATACGTTTAACAATAGGAAGCCAATGCAGTTTCTTTAGGCAGCTTGAAGCACTATCGAATTTGCGTTTTTGCGAAACAACTTTAGCTGCCTGGTTCTGAATTGATTGCATTGGTAATAAACTGGAAGTGGGCAGCCCAGCAAACACAGCATTGCAGTAGTCGAGGTGTGAGATGACTAAGCTTTGAACCAGTAGCCTACAACTTTTAGTGGTCAAGTGTTTCCTGATTCGACGAATCATATTTAAGTTGCGACTGGCTACAAGGCACTTTTTCTTGATATGTAGTTGCATATTTAAGTTAGTATCAAGTGAAACACCTAGTAATTTAATGCAGCTAGATGGTTTTATAGAATCAGTACCGACTTGAATCGAGTCTGTCACAATTCTACGCCTGTAATAAAGTGAACTAAAGAAAATGGCCTCAGTTTTTTTGTCAATTATTTTGAGCTTATTCAGCTGCACCCAGTGTTTTAGTTTGGATAAGACTTGTAACATACCATTAACAGAATCTAATTCTTGAGCTACATTACCAGAATCAAAGCTAGAATAAAAAGAGTGATCATCAGCATAACCAATGATTTTCACGTGATCATTAGCATGTGAAATAACATCTGCAAGAGTACTTGCATAGCAAGTAAATGCAACCAGACCTACAACTGAGCCCTGGGGAACAGAAAAGGGTAGATCATGTGATTTGGATTGGCAGCCATTGACACAAACAACACACTTTCTAGAAGAAATGTAGGAAGTAAACCATTCCAGGCCGGTGTTAGAGTGCCAAATTTATTCTTCAAGACATTCAGAGGAATTCCATGATGCACCGTGTCAAAGGCTGCCGAAAGATCTACTGCAACCAGCAGCGTGGTTTGTTTTCTGTCCATCCCAAGTAGCAGATCATTAAACAATTTAACGGTTGCAGTCTTGGTGCTATGGAACTGCCTGTAAGCGCTCTGATACAAATGAAGCAACTCATTGTGATTAACATAATCAAAAAGTTGATTAACCATTGCCCTTTCAACAAACTTAGATACAAGGGGCAGGTTACTAACTGGCCTGTAATTACTGAAAATGGATTCAAGTGATGTTTTCTTTATCAAAGGTGACACATATGCTGTTTTCCAGACCGTCGGAAAGCTGCCTTCTTGCAGAGAAAAATTAATCATGTTTTGAAAAACTGGCAGCAACAGTCCAGTGTAGTCAAGAAGCACATGAGGCAGGAATGGGTCAGCAGCACAGGCTGTCACCTTTGATGACTTAATGATATTGTGAGTGGTATCTAAGTCAACTAGATTAAACTGAGAAAACGAGCTATCACAGGTATAACAACTTGTATCAAAATCATCATAGGGTTGCAGCTTATTTCTAATGTCCAACACCTTTCCAACAAAAAAAGAAGCAAAACTATTAGCAAGAACTTGGTTGTCACCAACAGGCAGAGGATTGACCTTTGTTTTACCAGTCAATATGTAGATACGCCGATATAGTTTATGTTGATCGCTACCACATTGCAGAATCTTGGCTGAGATGATCTCTGATCTGGCTTGGTGAAGCCTTTGATTGTACTCGGTTCTGAGAGCCTTGAACGAGCGATGATCCTCATCGGAGCGACTCCAACCACGTTGCTTCTGCTTTTCTACGACTCCGCTTTAAAGACTTGAGGGAATCATCAAACCAAGGGACTCACTCCCATATTGTTACTGTCTTTGATTGTATCGGGGCGACAACATCAAGAATCTTAGTCAGACCCGCATTGTAGAAATTTGCAAGATCGACTATAGTGGTCAATGCTAAGCATTCCTGAGTGAAAGTTGATAATAATGATAACAATTGGTCATTGTCAATAGCTTTAAGATTTCCATATTCAATCACTTTGGTCTTCCTTCCAGGTTTATCCTGTGACAAGTTACAGAGGACAAAACAAGGCTCTGAGATAACCATGTTGTCTTCATTTCGAACAAGCATAAGGTCTAGACTATTACCAGAAACATGTGTTTGACATTTCACTACTTGTTTGAGTCCAAGAGAAGCTACAATGTCCTAAAATGAGATGCATGAGCATCAGCACCAACATTGGTGTGAATATTGAAGTCACCCGAAATAATTAAAAGATTCGATGTCGCACAAATTCCCTCTGCATATAATCTGAATTAATCAAGAAAAGTGTTTAAAGAAACAGGGTGAACTGTTGAATATGGTGGTCGATAAATTGCAACCACTAGAATGGAAAAATCCTTAAACCTAATTTGCCATTCAGAAAACTCAAAGGATGAAAGTTGACCAGACTTGAGTCTTTTGCTCTTGATTGATTTTTTATAAAGAACAGCGAGGCCACCACCCCTACGGTCAGGACGGGGAATATCATCAAGAGTAAAACCAGCTTCAATGATGTCAGCTCTAATATCGTCATGAGCATCAGTAAGCCAGGTTTCAGTTACTACACATAAGTCAATTTAGGCACTAACTAGATAATCAAGGAACATGGTTATTTTATTGCAGATTGATCTGACATTGACAACGGAATAGGTCAGCTTATTATTATTCATGTTCCTGTAAGATGGTAATGTTTTGATGGTTATCAAATTGGCCAAATTGGCTTTAGTTTGACTGCTACTTTTAGTTCTCTTGACCTTTGCTGTTTTTGTCAAAACATAAACTTGTGGTTCAGTGCACTTTGATATAACCTTCCTTGAACCTCTCCTGGTATGTCTCAAAATACCACAGTGATACAGAGTTGATACTAAATCCTCACTTAGCCTGCTGGTAAACCTCTCAGGTCTCAAAGCAAGGAGATAATCCCTACTGTAATGATGCAGCACCATTGTGATCTCAACTGAATCGCTTTCACAGAGAGAAGATAATGGCAAACAAAACACTATTGTAATGAAAGAACACAATAGGCTCCAAAAGTGGTGTGGAAAAGCCAGCATAATGTCCAAAGTAAGATGGTGAAAAATGAAAAAGTTTTAATCCAAAATTACACAAAAAATTAACAGAGAAGTCACAAGCAGGTTACACCACGTAAATCCTTACAATAACAACTTCCAGCTGTTAAATTTGTAGAAAATAAAACAATACCAAACAAGGTAAAAAATAGCAGTTAAACAGGAGCAAAAGGAGAGACATGCTACCATAGACGGTGCTATCTAGTGTCTCTAGGTTCATGCATAACATAGCTATCCCTGCTGTACTTTTGCCACTGAATAAGGAACAGTTTGGCTTCTTAAGTAGTGATAGCTGCCAGGGAGCTCATTTTCTCTTAGCAAGGGGACGCAATGGGAAGCAAGATGTTCATGAGCCATGTTAATGCACATATTTCATGTTTAAAATAAAGGACAAAAAAACAATAAAAAAGAGATGCAAGTTTGTTTTTTACATCAAAAATTATAACACAGGCTTAATAACTCAAATTAAGTGATATAAGTAACTTCCTTAGGAAAAAGTAAAATAAGCTTCTATTATGAATTAATATAAATGTACATTAGGGGTGTCTCCCTTTCATCCAATCACATTGCAGTAAACAAAGTTAGATTTGCATGAACATGCATCTTTACAAATATAACACTGTCTGGATAATTGTAAATAAGTGTAGGTGTAGTGTGGGGGAAAGGACCACAACCTGTACTTTATTTTGATGAAAATTAATTGCTAAAACTACAAGGTACATCACTTAGTTCAGAAGTGAACTAAATTTCATCAATTCTCTCACTGCAGACCTTGATCCCTTACAAAGCTCTCCATGAGCTTCATACAAACTTTATGATTCAAAAGCAGAAATGTGAGCATTTTTCAATGTTAACACTCAAAATTGTTTAAATTTCATTTTCGTCTCTAACAAAAAGGAAATTAAAACAACATACGTAGACATTTTATATGAAATACTTTTACTGTATTTCCTGTTTTTCCCCCTTTTTGTGCTTTAAATAACTGACTTCTTGAGTGTCATTTTGTGATACTGTACTTGTACTGTACATGTTGCACTACTCAATACTTACAAGAAGCATTACTCTTATGACATAATATCATACCTACATGAAGCATTACTCTTATGACTAATGTCATATACTGTACCTACATGAAGCATTACTCTTATGACTAATGTCATATACTTACATGAAGCATTACTCTTATGACTAATGTCATATATTAACAAAAAGCGTTACTCTTATGACTATTGTCATATACTTACATGAAGCGTTACTCTTATGACTATTGTCATATACTTACATGAAGCGTTACGCTTATGACTAATGTCATATACTTACATGAAGCATTACTCTTATGACTAATGTCATATATTAACAAAAAGCATTACTCTTATGACTAATGTCATAAACTTACATGAAGCATTACTCTTATGACTAATGTCATATACTTTCATGAAGCGTTACTCTTATGACTAATGTCATATACTTACATGAAGCATTACTCTTATGACTAATATCATATACTTACATGAAGCCTTACTCTTATGACTAATATCATATACTTACATGAAGCCTTACTCTTATGACTAATGTCATATACTAACATGAAGCATTACTCTTAATGTCATATACTTACATGAAGCATTACTCTTATGACTAATGTCATATACTTATATGAAGCGTTACTCTTATGACTAATGTCATATACTTACATGAAGCGTTGCTCTTATGACTAATGTCATATACTAACATGAAGCATTACTCTTATGATATACTTACTAGAAGCGTTACTCTTATGACTAATGTCATATACTTACTAGAGCTGTGACCGTTTAGCGTGTACTCGCTACACGCTCGCAAATATTGTAAACGTTTACTAAATACTTCATTGCGAGTAATCGTTTTTCATACATTATAGGCCTAGTGTCTTGCCGTTAAAAATTAATATTCATGATTCAAATCACACACACATTCGGCTGACAAAGTTCCAATCAATGATTTTTTACAACCTGTAAACCCGATTAGTGCAATCTTTTTTAAATGTGCGAATCACAAATGCGCAGTAATCACCAATGAATGGGGATATTATGCACTTTGATTTCGCCGAAATCTGAGTAATCTAACTTATAAAATGCACCGCAAATGTGCAGCAGTAAACAGTGAAACTAAGAATAGGCCTAACGTTAGGCCATAAGGCTTTAAATCCCACGCAATCAAGGCCCGTTTCATCAACCAAAAAACACTTGAATCGTGACAATCAGTACATTTACATGTAAATATTACCTGATGAGTCAAATAAATTTTGCAAGAAAGAAAAAATATTGCATAATAAATAAACAGAAAAAGGTTTTAACAAAGCTGAAATTCTGCATGCTTCGCAAAGATGGCGGCCATTTTTTCGAGAGGACTGATATTTCAGAACTTCCTGGTGGTGGCGTAGTTTTAAAATGTTTTACGGCGAGGTATATTATAGGCATCAGTATGCAAGATTTTCACAGAACTTTGAAAGCCTTAGCGAATAGGACAAACAAGTTACGCGATGTTGAGTTTAAATGACATTGAAAGGAAGTTATCTGTTCTTTCTAAACTGAATTTCCATGCATATTTTCCCTAAAAATGATGATTTATACTGTAAAAGTTTTTACGATTTGGAAAGCAAAACTCGGCATCTATTTGGGCAATGCAGTCAGTACTTTTGCCATACTACTTGCGCGATTTTTTACGCCCGTAGTTTTGGAGCAATTTTGGTGTATTTCCGAAAATTACGGTACTAAACTCGTGTACACGATACACGTTCGCTTTTTTTGGCGTGTACACGTTTACTAAAATCCCTAAACGTTCACAGCTCTAATACTTACATGAAGCGTTACTCTTATGACTAATGTCATATACATACATGAAGCATTACTCTTATGACTAATGTCATATACTTACATGAAGCGTTACTCATGACTTAATGTCATATATTTACATAAGAGTTACTCTTATGACTAATGTCATATACTTACATGAAGCGTTACTCTTATGACTAATGTCATATACTTACATTAAGCATTACTCTTATGACTAATGTCATATACTTACATGAAGCATTACTCTTATGACTAATGTCATATACAGTACTTACATGAAGCGTTACTCTAACTTAATGTCATATATTTACATGAAGCATTACTCTTATGACTAATGTCGTATACTTACATAAAGCATTACTCTTATGACTAATGTCATATACTTACATGAAGCGTACTCATGACTTAATGTCATATATTTACATGAAGCATTACTCTTATGACTAATGTCGTATACTTACATGAAGCATTACTCTTATGACTAATGTCATATATTTACATGAAGCATTACTCTTATGACTAATGTCATATACTTACATAAAGCATTACTCTTATGACTAATGTCATATATTTACATAAAGCATTACTCTTATGACTAATGTCATATACTGTACCTACATGAAGGGTTACTCTTATGACTAATGCCATATACTTACATGAAGCATTACTCTTATGACTAATGTCATATACTTACATGAAGCGTTACTCTTATGACTAATGCCATATACTTACATGAAGCATTACTCTTATGACTAATATCATATACTTACATAAAGCATCACTCTTATTACTAATGTCATATACAGTAGTTACATGAAGCGTTATTCATGACTTAATGTCATATATTTACATGAAGCGTTACTCTTATGACTAATGTCATATACTTACATGAAGCATTACTCTTATGACTAATGTCATATACTTACATGAAGCGTTACTCCTATGACTAATGTCATATAGTCTCTGGGTTAGTCTGTCTCCGTCCATTGTAGATGTGTAGACTGCAACCTGGCCTGATGGAAGGGGTTCATAGTTGTCCACTGTGTCACAGTATGCACTTGAACATACACATACGAAGGAACGATCTGACCCAGGGAATGTCTGTTTCTTGCATTCATTACGACCTGTACAAAATAGATATAAAAAACACAATAAATCTTTAGGCCCAAATAAAATATGTTGGTTTCTGACTTTATTTTCCCAAAAACCTGGGTTGGTAGACCTGATGAAATTTGTTTTGTAAAAAAGTTTTGTTCTACTTATATGGATATGGATGTTTAGAGGCAGCATTAGCGAAAATGCTTTACATTCTATTACAAAAATATAGCAGCAAAATCTCTTATCACAATTGGTTAAACATTGGCCATTTTGAAATGTTTTTATATCTCAGGCATAACTTGGCATATTTCATGCAAATTTGTGATTTATTACAGGGCAACCTTGGTAGTTTCTTTTGAAATTTTTTTTTTTTTTTTTTAATGCCTAATCATATTTCTTTGAAGTGGTGCAGAAAACCCATATTCCAATAAACTGCTAGCAGGAATAGAATTTCTCATCATTTTCAAGGACTAAGATTTATTTAGGAAGAAAATTTAAAGAATACAATATAAAGTTAGGATTTTCAGATGTTCACTCAGTCATGTACAATGTACACCACAAATTAGGAATAAATACAAATCTGATCAACCATAACTCAAACACTAAAGAACGCACCACGGAATGGCTCTAGAAGACCCCTTGGGTCTCCTAGCAGACCCCTAGAGTCTTCTAGGGATCTGCTAGGGCCACCCCTAGGGTCTCCTAGCAAACTTCTAGGGTCTCCTAGGGATCTGCTAGGGCCACCCTTAGGGTCTCCTAGCAGATCCCTAGGGTATCCTAGGGATCTGCTAGGGCCACCTATAGGGTATCATAGCAGGAGACCCTGGGTCTCCCAGGGATCTGCTAGGGCCACCTCTAGAGTCTCATAGCAGACCCCTAGGGTCTCCTACTGTAGGGATCTGCTAGGCCACCCCTGGGGTCTCATATCAGATCCCTAGGGTCTGCTAGGGCCACCCCTAGGGTCTAATAGCAGACCCATATAGTCTCCTAGGGATCTGCTCGGGCCACCCCTTGGGTCTCCTGGCAGACCCTTTGGGTCTCCTAGCAGACCACTAGGGTCTCCTAGTGATCTTATAGGGCCACCCTTAGGGTCTCCTAGCAGACCCTAGGGATCTCCTAGCAGACCTAGGGTCTCCTAGCAGACCCTAGGGTCTAGCAGACCCTAGGGTCTCCTAGCAGACCCTAGGGTCTCCTAGCAGGGACCCTAGGGTCTCCTAGACCCTAGGGCAGACCCTAGGGTCTCCTAGCAGACCCTAGGGTCTCCTAGCAGACCCTAGGGTCTCCTAGCAGACCCTAGGGTCTCCTAGCAGACCCTAGGGTCTCCTAGCAGACCTCTAGGGTCTCCTAGGGATCTTATGCCAACACTTGGGTCTCATAGCAGACCCCTAGGATCTACTACGGATTGCTAGGGCCACCCCTAGGGTCTCCTAGCAGACCAACCTAAGGTCTACTAGGGATATGCTAGGGTCATTCCACAGTCTGTGTCATATGCAATGGCCCAAAAGTGTTTTTTTCAAAAAGTCAAAAACTTATCTGCTCAGATCTTACTACTCTTTCACACAATATGGCGAGTGCTACTCGTCCATAAGCCTTGACCTTTAGGCCTAATACTTATTACAACCTACCAGCTTATAAACTAAATAAAAGATAATTCAGTATAATTAAAAATAGGTTTTTTCAAACTATGATGGCATTTTTAATGTCAAGTTTTCACATTCAGTATAATGTGACAGAATTCATACAATACAATAATTTTGTGAAACTTATTTTAGATTTTATCCATCATTCATTTTTATGTTTAAATGCCAATAAAATTTGACTAGTCGACTAATTCATCTTATGGTCGGTCAGCAACCGGAAACTTGTTTAATTTTGGCCTCAGAGTACTTTCTTCATGGATTCTGCCAGATTCAAGTTCTGTGGACTAGAAACACTTGTCAAGTAAGCATTCATTACTACCTGTAGAGTGTGGGAAAAGGTACAAAAAATAGTCAAATTCTATTTTCCCAAAATCCTGGGTTGCTAGACAGGATGAAATTACTTTTGCAAAAAAATGAATTCTACTTAAATAACTAATTAAAACTTACCAGAAGATAAATGAGTATCAACATGAGTTTATTTTATTTTTCCCAGTTGCCTGCTTTCAGCACGGTCAGACGGTTGAGAGGGAAATTTGCAGGAAAATGATTTACCAAAAATTGAAGAAAATTAACAAAATTTCCTGAAAAGTTAAGATTTCCGAAAATTGACAAAGATTTTCTGAAACTTGATGAAAATTTCATGGAAATTGAAGAAAATTTCCTGAAAGTGAAGAAAATATTTTGAAAATTCAAAGTTTCAAAGCATAATCCCTGAATTTCCTGAAATTTTAAAGAGAATTGCAGAAAATTCAAGATTTTGCAATTAGCAGCAAAATTTTATGAAAACTTTATCCGCTTGCATCTAGGACAATTTGCCCTGAGGTGACCCTTCTTACACTACTTGATTAGACAAATGTTGCCAACTATTCATTATGGCATTGGGCATAAAGCAAAACAGGTAAAAGGCCTATTTAAAAATACATTTGTTCTTTAGGAGGAAGGGGGGGGGGATGGCCCTGATATTATTAAGACTTTCAATTTTTTGGTAGGGATTTCATAATTTTGGTAGGGAATTTCCACAAGTTATACAAATTATTTCACCGACAAAAATACCCTTTTACTTTTTTTGTATACTTTAAGGTAAAACTCTTCTTAAATTATATTTTTTATTATTTATTTCATTATTATTTCCTTAAATTGCATCAATATTAGGGCAGTGCATTTATATTTAGCAACCTAAACATATAAATGGCAGATAATTCGTTCGTTTAAACATGACCTTTGACCTCGAGTTTTGCGAAAATCAGGAAAATGTTGAAATACCAAATAAGACCCCCTGACACCTAGCAACATGCTGTGCTATCATAACCAAGCTTTTTAGTGCAATAAATAAGAAACATCTTTGCAATTTTTTCTAATAATAACTGTTTTTATATGCCACGATACCTAATACTTACAGTATTCAACTACCCCATTAACACCCATTCTCCACCCCAGCAATCTACGCAAATTCCCATACCTTCATCAGCACATGGCCATCGTTATACATGGCTGAATTCTTATCACTAGCAGCTACCATGTTGAAGAAACTGACTGTAAATAGTTTTGTGATAGTTTCCTCATATATCACTCAGAGCATTCCAGAATGGAAATGAAGTTCCCGGATGAGGCTAAACCCAGAAGTTTTTTGACTACGTAAAAAACTTTGATCCAATGTGGTCAAAGACTTGAGATTCTTTAGTTAAGAAAAAAAGCAACACAATTGGCGAGGAATATCGTGCCACACACATGTAAATTAAAGAAGCTTACAGTTTATTTTAGGTATCTTTGGTATACAAAGAGATTAAATGTCTAATCGCTAAAATTCATATCGCTAACTCAGGCCTAATGTTATCACTGAATGCTTAGCGCAGATTTTAACACTTGTCTTAAGCAAGCAGCTCTTAGTAATTGTGGGGGACCATCCAGCATTGCTTCTAATTTTGTATGTTGTACGGGATTGTGAGAATTGATTGCTCAATCTCGCAAATGCTTATGCAAACCCTGCTCCTTATCTGAAGATTTTGGGTACAAAATGAAAGATTGTTGAACCACAATTGAAGATTTTGAGACCAAAATTACCCAGGGGTGCTGTTCCATACTTCAGTGGTAGGTATGTGCTGCCCAGGAATTCAAAATCATACCTGCGCAGTATGAGCAACAATTTGTTATACAGTACCAGCACTACAAATATGTGTTAGTTTTTTATACCTGCAGTTTGGATTTAAACAATTTTTGACACCTGCAGTATGAAAATATGTCATTTCCCACAATGGTTTTAAAACATGAAACATTTTTTGAAAATTGTGAAAATGTTTTTATAATATCATTTTGTGCAAATTGTAGAGTCATAAAAATGTTTTTATAACATTAGGCCAATTAACTGTTAGTTTAATAAAAATAAAAATCATATAATAAAAACATTTTCTGCATAACATTATGAAAACTGTTATATTAATGTTTTTGTGACACCACAAAATGACATTATTAAAACATTATAACACAAAATGTTGTCTAAAAATGTTTTGTGTTTTCAGACCTGCAGTAATATGACACTTGACAAAATTGGGGCCCCTGGGAATTTATGGTGGAAACTGGAAAAGTTTGGGATCAAAACCAACATTAATGACTCAAAAGTTAATTAAAAACATTTGTTTTCTAAAGTTATGGTTCATTTGACTGTTTCATATTTCAGTTAGGCTAATCATTTTTGTGGCTTTTAACAAAATTTGGGGGGCTATGGCATTATTTAGGGGATAATCCCCCAATACCCCCTCTCAACTGTTTAAAAGCTAAACTTACTAACACTTGTATTGCTAACTAGTTTTTTTATACTATTTTTACTCATACTTTTTACGCTCGGTTGGCGTTCATGTACTCTTGAAGGATTTTTGCCGACTTAATCGTTTCAGATCCCCTTCCTTAGACACGCCACAACACAGGTGTTCCTAGCATTATGGCAACCCTATATACTTATTAGGCCCACAGGTGTTTCTAACGTTATGGCAACAGTATATGCTTACTAGTATATATATAAAAAAAAGGTAGGACTCTTTCTAACGCAACTATCGAACCGTATATAAAAATTCCTTTTTTTTTTGACTACTCGCGAATCTTAATTACACTTTTTTACTCTACTCACATTCGCTGGAGACTTCCTTCTTCGTGTATAAGCCACGGTATTTGTTAGTTTTTTTCCGATCAGATGTACAAACGATGAATTTTCTACCAAATTGCCGTCAAGACAGTCTATCCGCCCAATAATTTGCTGCAAACTAAAGACAGGTTGCGATGACGTAATTGAGGTGCTGCTTCTTTATGACGTCATCGCAACGTTTCTTTAGTTTGCAGCATATTGTTGGGCGGATAGATTGTCTTGACGGTAATTTGGTAGATAATGAATCAATTGTACATCTAATCGTAAAAAACTAACAAATACCGTGGCTTATACATGAAGAAGGGAGTCTCCAGCAAATGTGAGTAGAGTAAAAAAGTGTAATTAAGATTCGCGGGAGGCCAAAAAAAGGATTTTCATATACGATTCGAAAGTCGCGTTAGAAAGAGTCCTACCTTTCTTTATATATATACTAGTAGGCATATAACGTTAGGAACACCTGTGATTAGACCTATATCACGTCATTCGAACCACAGGTGTTCCTAACGTTATGGCAACCTATATGCTTACACTATATATATATATATATAAAGAAAGGTAGGACTCTTTCTAACGCGACTATCGAACCGTACAAAAAATTTCCTTTTTTTTTGACCACTCGCGAATCTTAATTAAACTTTTTTACTCTACTTACATTTGCTGGAGACTCCCTTCTTCGTGTACTGGTGTATAAGCTACAGTATTTATTAGTTTTTCTCCGATTAGATGTACAAACGATAAATTTTCTACCAAATTACCGTCAAGACAATCTATCCGTCAAACAATTTGCTGCAGACTATAAGAACCGTTGCGATGACGTCATGAAGAAGCAGCGCTGCAATTACGTCATCGCAACGTTTCTTATAGTTTGCAGCAAATTGTTTGACGGATAGATTGTCTTGACGGTAATTTGGTAGAAAATTTATCGTTTGTACATCTAATCGGAGAAAAACTAACAAATACTGTAGCTTATACACCAGTACACGAAGAAGGGAGTCTCCAGCAAATGTAAGTAGAGTAAAAAAGTTTAATTAAGATTCGCGAGTGGTCAAAAAAAAAGAATTTTTTTTGTACGGTTCGATAGTCGCGTTAGAAAGAGTCCTACCTTTCTTTATAAACATATATAGTGTAAGCATATAGGGTGTCATAACGTTAGGAACACCTGTGATTCGAACTGTATATGAAAATTGAAGTGATGCTTCTTTCATGACATCATTGCAACATTTCTTTAGTTTGCAGCAAAATTGTCGGGCATTTAATAAGTCCTAGGTTGCCATAACGCTAGGCACACCTGGGCGCCACAGCGCATGCATCAAATTTACATGTAAAAGACCCCTACTTACCGCTTGCACGTAATAGTACGAGTACCAGTAACACGAAAACTTGTAGTACAATCTGCGTGAAAAACAGTGTATTTCTCCTCATTCTGAACGAAATTGACCACACAGAGACAATTAAAGGAAAGACACGTTCTTCTGTATCTTAATATTTTTCTAAATGAGCCAAACGCAAAAAGGCCATAGAATTTCAAGAATTTTCAGCTCAGAACTAGTCCTACCAAACTACTAGGCCTAAAGCTATGTATGTATAGCCAAATTAATCGTAAGATATTATAACGTACATGCATATTGAGCATGCCCAAGTAAGTCAACTGGCATGAATCCAAGGTACGGTGAACTTAAATAGACTGAAAATTGATTAAACATAAGGTTCAAGTTTCCTTCGACATTCATGGGCGGCAGAAGGAATTTAGGGAATGTGGAAATAAAATCCAGTGAGGGCAGTTTCTTTATTTAAGTTTTCTAATGAGGATCTAAAGCAGAAAAAAGAATATGAGTAAAGTGGTAAAAAGCGGGTAGTTCTTAACTATGAACCATTTGGAGAACATAAACACAAAATATCTAGTAAACGTTTTGGCTAAGTTGTCTTTGACGTAATTACTTCTTTGTCTTAAAAGAAAATGTTCTCAAAACGTATTTTAAACGTTCGTCATTCAAATTATAAGCAGCAGTTTTAAATTTGTTTTGTGAGGACGTACAGAAAACATTTTCAAAACGTCCATTGCAAAATCCTTAGTTTCTCAAATGAACGTTCTGAAAACTTTTTTACAAAAGTAAAACTTGTGTTTTTAAAACGTAAAATTGTTTGCTAGGTCTATCATGTCTATAGTAACAATGCAAATGATCCCGGAGATTTCACATAATTAACTTTTGAAAAAGCTTCGACCCCCTTTCCTTCCTTGTTAGTGGCCCTTTTTCCCTCGCCGCACGGCCGGGTTCCATGAGCCCGTTGGACATCCTTTGTAATTTATTTGACTACAAGGGGACAGGGAGGGGAGGTTAAGATAAACTCAGTTGTATTCATACAAATAAATCCGCAAATCAATGGGACGAGACTTTTGACTGAAAGTAATATTATAATCACAAAAGAAAGTTTTCTAAAATAAACTGAGACTTGAGCAATTTCAGAATTCCATTCCACTAACAGCTAATTCATACATTTTGCCTTTATTGTGTGGGCCGGGATGTGGCGGCGCGGCTTCTTATCCGAAAAGAGGGTAAAGGGACAAATCAGGCTCCCACTGGCACTTTTTGACATTCAGGGGCACTTTTTATTTTCAAAAAGGAGCACTTTTGTTTTTTCAAAGAAGTGGAGGTACGTGCTTCGTTCCCCCCGTTCCTACACATATGTATTGCCCTACCTCCACTTTCTCCCAAATATATACTTTTGTATGGGGATGTTTTGTAGTCTAGCGTGATTTTGTGATCCCTACACTTTTGTTTTTTCTCCCCACTTTCGGTTGACATATCCCAGCTATGCGTTTGAGATTGGGAAGCCAGGACCATTGTCGAGAAATGAAAGAGATATATTATAAACCTTGAAGGAAATTTTCCGAGAATTGAAGAAAACTTACCAAAATCAAAAAACAATTGTCCCAAAATGAAGGAATTTTTAGAAAATTGCACAAGAATAAAAGCAATTTCTAAAAGAATTTTCCGAAAATTGAAAACAATTTCCCAAAAAATTGAAGAAAAATTGCCCCAAAAAGAAATAAATTTACTAAAAATTGAAAAAAATTAAACAAGACTTGAACAAAAATTGTCCCATATAATGAAAGAAATCTTCCAAAGATTCAAGAAAATTTTCCGATAATTGAATAAAATTTTCCCCAAATGAAAGAAATTTACCAAAAATAAAAATTTACCGAAAATAAAAATTGCCCCCAAATAAAGGAAATTTCCCAAACAATAAAGGAAATTTAACCCAAGATTAATTGAACAATTGCACGATAATAAAGAAAATTACCCAAAATCAATCACTCAAAATCACAAAATCAATAAAAAGAAAATCACAAAAATTGAAAGAAATTTATCAAAAATTACAGAAACTTGCCTCAAAATGAAGGACATTTTCCAACAATTGAAGAAAATTGCACGAGATTTAAGGAAATTGCGCAAAATTGAAGACAGTTCCCAAATATTGAAGGAAATTCACCAGAAATTAAAGTTAAGAAAATTCGGAGAAAAAAACGCACCAAAATGAAGGAAATTTACCACGAATTTAAGAAAATTTACCGTATATCGTAAAAAAATGACACGTGAATGAAAGAAATTTTACAAAGATTGAAAGGGATTTCCAAAAATTTGATTGAAATGTCCCGAAAATTGAAGAAAATTTACATAAACCGTGACTAAGAATGATCTCATGGTAAAAAGTATCATCTGAAAAATCTCAGGGGGCCATGGCTCCTCCCCTCCCCTCCCCCTACTCTGGCTCCGCATCTGGAAAGAACCGGGCCTCCCCACGCAAAAAATCAAACTTCATATAAATATAAAGCGGCTGTCACTCCTGTGCAGTGTAAGGGGTAAGGAGTGAGGAAAAAAAACTAAGAACGGTCTTTAAAATATACCGTAGTAAATTAAATCAGATGACCTTATTTTTTATATTTTTTTTGTCTTTTGCGTGGGATTCAGTAGCAGACAATTAATCACTTCCCCTTGACTACCATACCAGGTGTATAGTCATAGACTATAACCAGAGAGCGTGACGTCATTCGTCCTATACTTACGTATAGGCCGAAGGCCGAGAGTCGAAACTCCTATACCTACAGTGTTACAGAGTCGTGATACTTTTTGAAGTTAACCACCCATGTTGGTTCCAACTGAGGGCAGTAGTAATTTCTACCTCAAACAAAACGTATAAAATAATATAAAAAAAAACAGATTCGTACTTTGAATGAAAAAAATATAATTTTGATTGTACTTTTTTTAAATTATAAATAATGATGTAATCGTATCTATTTATATTAGAAAAATGTGTATTTTTAAGCCTTCCTGATTATTAATTTTTTAAACTTTTGTGTATAAACACCTGGCTTCGCGTGCGAAATTCAAATAATATCGTGCGTCCATTCGAATCTCACGTACATGCGTATCGTATTTAACCGTACGCACCTTTACAAGACGTATTGTAAAAAATATGTTGCAGCACCGGACGACAGCCTGACAAGTTAGGCCCCCTTATGTATTTTTGTGAAAAGGTCTTTGCCTACCGACTGAGCGTTAGGTATACTAGGTTATTGCATAATAGCAAATCAAATTTACAGGGATCAACACTAACAACAGTCCAAGTAAGCTTTTGATTCATTAAACATTTATCCATGATTGGTTTTGTTAACACTGAACAGTGTCTAACGACTAGGCCTAGGTTTCCACTTAACGGGTCACTTGGCCTAAGCTAGTGACGTATAATTTTGTAGTTTGTCAGTGTACGCGTGCAGCAAGCGCGTAGCGCGTTAATTCAGTTCTGTATGTACTGTAGGAAAAATATTTCTTAAGTTTCCTAATTATGATTTTAGTGTCCATATTTGTCAATGTTTTTATCAAAATTTCATACAAGTAAATATTCAAAAATACTTAATTTGTAATAATAATATTTTTATAAAAATTTTCAACATTTTTTTGTTCAATTATAATTGTAATTATTTTTTTATTTTCAAATTGTTGACTCTCTACTGCCCTCACTTGGAACCAACATGGTTGGTAGACGAACAAAAAGTATCACGCACCGAGGTATAGGAGTTTCGACTCTCGGCCTTCGGCCTATATGAAATATAGGCCGAATGACGTCACACTTTCTGCTATAACTATGACTATAGTTCAGTAGTTATAGTCAGAGTTGGAAGCGAGCTAAACAGTACGTGTTTACAAGCGAAAATCATCAACGAACGATTCGTCAGTTTTATTTTATTATTTGCATTTTGTTTAGAATTTGATGCAAATTTTACCAAATTTGGTTATAGTATCACCAAAAAGGTTAAAACTCCATATTCATAAGGTGATAAGACCTAATCAGCGTATCCTGTGCAAGATTTAACCAGATCTTTCCTCTTCACTGGTGACAAAAATCGAGCAATCAAGGTAAATATTGTAGCCACTTTAACATCTGTAAGGCTTCCGTATTAGACGTTCTTTGGATAAATTGATGCAATATATAATGATTTTAGATAATATTCTACCTCACAATGTAATATAATTTGGGTTCATTCAGAAGAAGTGTGAAAAATAGATCGATAATTTTTGGCTTCAGTTAAGCTTCCAGGGTGTCCTATTGTTAGGCTTGTATGTACTTAAGTGGGGACACGATAACATTAGGCCTACTTTTTCTTGTGTCTTAACTTAAAATGTAATTGTAAGTTGTAGGCCTGTGTTAAATTTAGTCATAGGCCACATATGAGTGTGGCCTAGCAATGGTTACTGTACTATTATAACTGTCTGTTTGTTTTGTTTAGCCTAACGTTTACTCAATACAAATTGGGTCTAGTACTTTACATTCAAAACATTTTGACTGGTCAGTCACACAACACCATGGCTTAAGTCAAGTCTAGCCTTTTTACTCAGTTTTGATATAATATAGCCTAGGCTCTGGCCTTTTAAATCCGTAGCCTAGAGTAAAATCTGTTAATACTAAAAGTAAACATGATGAGATTTCATCATTAAAAATACTGTTAAATTTCATTATCTCGTTAGGCCAAACCTGGCTGTACCTTCTCCGTGTTCGTTTTGGGAGGACGACGCTGTATCACCTTTTGTCTTTGTTGTTGATGTTTCCTTTGCCATAATCGCATTTACTACATTTAAGTATTTTGGGTGAAAAGTTTTGCAGCATGGGTTATCATTTTCAATTTTATCTTTGATGATTTTGCCTTATTGCCATTTACTACTGCAGTAAAGGCAGCTGAGCTGAATTCATTCAAGCTATTCATGGCATAGGGCAGTTCTTATAAATATGGTTTATGTAACATTGATCGGATAGAAATTTTATTCCCAATTTAGGCCGCAAGTCTATTGCAGGTTAGCTTTCCAGCATTGCTGGTATTTATTCTACAGCTAAGTTAACTGAAGCAAACAAAGTTAATGGTCTTGCTCGAGGACACAAATGCAAATAGTCCTGGCGGGACTCAAACTATGGCCCTTACCATCTTGAAGCTGAGTCTCTACATCTATACCATATGCACCTCCCCATTTGTCATTGCCATTTACTGCATTGAACTATTTTGTCCTGTTTCAAATTTTCAGATATATAGTATTGTTAATGCAGGGTTTTTGCAGCATTGTTTTTCCATCGATTTTTCATGTGAATAATTTTAATTTTTGACCCAATATTTTACCATTATGCCACCAAAAAGAACATTTTGTCAAATTCTTCATGAAGGCAGAGAAAGTGGTTTATCTTACTTTTCGTGCCAAGGTTTTGAAGAACTTGTCTTCAGAAATTCAAATTTTAAGCAATACAACTTGTGACTCTCAAGCAACTTTTGCATCTAAAGACAAGAATGTACTGCAATATGTGCAGAAACTTTGTGATGAATGTGATGTTTTTGATTCTGATAATCCATCATGTATATTAACCCATTTGTTTACAGGTGTGACTGCCTCAGACATTGTGTCAAAGGACATGATGTCTTTCTACCAGAAGGGAGAAGAAGACTTAGTGTCTTACATTAATTGTATTATTCTCAAATCTCCTGGGGCCAAATTGCCTAAACGGTCTAGACGGAATCTAAAAACATTTTCAGTCAAACGTAAGACAGTCCATAAACAAAAGCTGGAAATAAAAGACCACAAGTTGCAAATAATGTCATTACATACCGACAAGTTGCTTTATCAAAAGCAAGTAATATGCCTGTGGATTCTTTTTTTTCAGTTTGTTTCCCTGCCAAGGGCAATTTGCAACCCTGATAAACTTCCTATCAAGTCATCTAAAGCTAAGTCTTCAACAGAATTTCATAAGCATTTCCCAGAATCCTTTTGCTCCAAGGTTCCCTATTATGCTGGAGGGCCTTCTTGCTGCATCCTAGAAGGAATGTTTATGATAAATTGTCCACCTTTGAGAATTCATAAGACCTTCAGGGATTATGCTTTATTTCTATATAGACGTTGATCAAATCAATGAATGAGTTTAAAGCTGTGGATGTTCACATTGTGTTTGATCACCCAGGTAGACATGGTGCGTGTCAAAGGACATTGAAAGGGCAAGACGAGATGGTGCTGTGGAAGAGCCCTCCTTGACAAAAATTTCAGGCAGTGTTCTTTGTCCCACCAATACAAATTGGGCAAAATTTCTGCAGGTTGAAGCCAAAAAGACTTCTTGTAAATTTTCTGTCCATGGAATTTCTTTCCATAGCCCTTTCTGCAAATGTGAAACCACATATTCTTATAGTTGCTGGTGGGTTTGATGGGGATCTGCAGGATGCTGCATTGTGTGTGGGGATGATTTCCCAGAAATAAGTCAAGTGGGTGATATGTCATCTAATCACGAAGAAGGAGATTCCCGTGTGTGGTATCATGCCAGCAAAACCCCATGTAAACATGTTGTCATTTACTCCCCAGACAGAGATACATTTCATGTTGGTTTGCCTCTCATGTCCTCTTTATCCCATAAACAAATTTATGTGCAATTGAGAGCAGCTAAAGGTGATGATCTCTTTATTAATATGAACACACTTGTTCAGCAAGTGTCATCATATCTTGAATTACAGAAACTGGGAAGTGATCTTAAACCTCAAATACCTCTCTTTCTGCAAGTGTTATATGTTGTAAGTGGTTGTGACTTCACCTCTTTTTTTAGGGGATATTCAAAGAAATCATTTTTAGATGTCTTTTTCGTGACTGTGGATTTATAACTAGTGTGGACACTGATGGAAAACTTGGCAATTTTCAAGACGATTCATGCAGTAAAGGGTTACTAGCCTTTTATCGTTTAATAGGTTCTTTGTACTTTCGAAAGCATACAAGTGCTTTTGAATTTGATGATCCAAGAGAGTTATTTAACTCATTGTCCCACAATGACAAAAGTCAGAAGAAGTCCACTTGGCATTTTTAAAGACTGTAAGGGATGGTCACTTCCACGGATATCAAGTGAATCCAGTGGATGCCCTCTGCCGATGCTTTGAAGCTACATTGGTTCGATGTTGTTGGGTTTGCAAATGTGGGCCCAGGCATTGTCAAGTTGTGTGAATGTTCCAAATTTGTTAGATTATGGTTGGGCTATGACTGATGGGCAGTTAAGCATTGTGTGGGACTCTGAAGTAAATTTGAGACAAATCAATGAAAATGTGAGATTGCTAAAAGAGGGTTGTAAGTGTAGGTCGGGATGTAACAAAAATTGGTGTAAATGTAAAAAGAATGGGAAAAATTGCTCCCTTATATGTCTGTGCAAAAATTGTGAAAACCAATGTTTGTCTGAAGAGGTTATCCAAAATGAGGTCATTCCCAACAATTTGCCTGTATTAGGCACAGCCATATCATATGATAGTGACAATATGTCTGAAAACAGTTCTGACCTTTCCTCTGAAAGTTGTGATGATAATGAATCTTTGAGTGAATTGTCATCCTCAGATGAGAGTTGGCAGGCAGACGAAACATCTCAGTTGTTGACTGATTTTGATGATGTCATGTCAGTGATTGAAAATGTTCCAAATGAAGGTTGCTTTTGAAGATCTTTTAGATGAAGGTTGTTTGATAATTAATGGAAGTGTTTTACTAAAACTATTGTAAGAAAGAAATGTATTGTGGTCATTGTTTAATGAATGCGACTCTTTGTAATTTGAGTACTACCTCACAATTTGACTTCAAAAATGTTTTAAAAGAACATTTGTATATATCAGTATATTGTAAAGATTGGATGAGCATCCTCATCAACAAATTACATTTAATCACTTGAAAATTACAGAGGTCATAATCAACCTACATACAAAGCTGTTTGAGAATTATCGTATAGTATGGTACTGAAGTGAGATCATTACTGATGTCATTACATCAAATAGATTCACTTTCACTAATTATCAATAACATGTATTGTTTCATATCAATCTATGCATATTTGCCCTCATTAACCATATTTTTTTTTTTTTTACACAGGATTTGAACTTCAGTCGTGACAGATACATGTAAAAAGCCTTTCATCCAACACACATTGTATTTTGGGTGTATTCACTTCTGTGACCCCACCTGTTTAACTTTTTTATGGACTTTTGACTTTTGCTTTAAATTTAAAAACACCCAAAATGAGCATTTTACATACCTTTTAGAAAATTACGGCTACCTTTGTTCATATATACCCAGTATGTTTAATTTCATATGAAATTACTATCAATTTATGAACTTGTGTGTTGGATGTTGAAATACAAGTCTCAGGTTTGTATGATTATAAGGTGCATGGGCAAACACTTTGTAAAAGTTATACTCTTTTATTATATTGGCCACATAGATCTACTTCATAAAATATAACCATAGAACACTGTATAACCTGCTCTTTGGCTGTGACTAGACCATTTTGTGTATGTGAAATAAAACATTTCACTCTGTGTACAAAATATATTTGGCATTAATGGTATGTTGTCCATACATCTTCTTGCAGTGTCGTAGCTAGGACTTTTTGTGGGAAAGCCAAGAATCCTAATTTTGCTGGAAAGTAAGAATCGAGGGTGTAGATTTGGTTTCAAATTGAGGAGTAAATATAGGTGTATTACTTATTATAAATATGACATTTTTCTGATTGTTGAGTGTTGTCAACCTCTAGCTATGCCACTGCCTTCATGACCATTGACAAATGGAAAAGAGATATTTGTTCAACAAAAGTTAAAAAGTAATTTCACAAACAGTACATCTCCATTACTTGTATTCGTTATTTTTTCTTGACATGCACTGTTTTCTAGCATTCCCTGCAGTCATAACATTCTTTCACTCAGAAGGGACATTTCTACTTACTGAAAATGTATTTATATGCAATGAAGCAATCACGTTCTCCATTCCATTTACTTTGCCACATCACTTGCCTACTTGTGTTTGATCAAACTGGTGCTTCCATCTCCATACTAAGTTATGTTGGTGCTATTATCTTGCTCAGTCTTTCTATGAGTGTATTAACAGGGTATGCTGTTTTCTAACAAAAGCATTTATCAAGCAAGCTTTCATTGTTTCATACGTTATGTTTTCTTATCAATCTTATGTATATTTATTTTTAGTTGTTTAAGCATTTCAAAAAGTTTCTTTATGTATATTTTCATATTTGACCTGCATGTGATTTGTATTCTGTTACTTTGAAATGTGTGCATTACCTTGCTCATGCATATCTTCTGTATTTTTTATGCAAGTGTTTTGCCAAAACTGTTGCCTTCATGTATCATTGTGCACTGTAAAGAAAGCAAAACTGCTGGTGGTGTATGTATTACTAAACTCAAAGGTGTGTGTAATTATAGTATATTTTATGGGAATTACACTTATTGTTCATCAAATGTTTAATGTACATACTCACAATGTTAGTGGTGTGATACAAGAGTATTCAATTGGTTTTCTGAAAGTTGTGCATGCTGCATTACCTTGATTTATAGTATTTGTATTTAAAAGTATAAAGAGTGCTTTTTAGTCACCTGTCCATAGTGTACATGTATGGGTGTGATTTCAAATGGTGACATGATTGATGAATTTCACAAAAAGATTTCCTTACTTGTTGATGAAGTTGGTGTGTAGATAAAAAAATAACTTTACAGTCATATTCTGATTTTTCTTAAATGATGTGAGGAGTATTTTTGTGTTTTTCAAAGTATACCTTGCATGCTGCTATCTTAAATTGTACATAGCAAAGAAATATTATTTAGGAAAGCATCAAACATACATGCTTTTCTTGTTTGTATAGAATATTGCATACTTAAGTTATTCATTGCATGTATTCATGTTATGAAGATTTAGTCTGAGCTTTTATATGTGACGTATTGATGGTTTATTAATATTTGATAGCTTCCATGAAGCTCTTTTAAGTGTTATATATTTCTTCAGAAGGTTTTTATCTGAAACAAGCAGAGTTTTTGTATAATTTCTTTCAGTTTCAGGTCTTTCATTAATATTTGTTTTATATTGAAATTTAAAGTGTGAGTTTCTTTCAGCTTCACAAGTTATTTATTTAAAAGTTTTGATTTAAGTGTACTGTACTACCAGTAATATTTTTTGCAATAAAAGGTGCTTTTCTAGAGTAGTGAAGAAATTTTTACTTAAGCTTTTAAACAAAAGATAATGTTTTATGTTGGTTCATGTTGTGCCAAAATATTGTATAGTGTATATACCATTATACTGTGACCTCACACTAAGTATTAATGCAGCTGGTGCTTTTTAAGAGTAGTGAAGATATTTTTACTTAAGCTTTTTAAACAAAAGATAATGTTTTATGTTGGTTCATGTTGTGCCAAAATATTGTATAGTGTATATACCATTATACTGTGACCTCACACTTAAGTATTCATGCAGCTGGTGCTTTTTAAGAGTAGTGAAGATATTTTTACGTGTGCTTTTAAACAAAAGCTGATATTTTATGTTGGTTTATGTTTTGCCAAAAATTATATAGTGTATATACTATTATACTGGGACCTCATACTTAAGTATTCATGCAGCGGTGCTTTTTAAGAGTAAGCGAAGATATTTTTACTTGAGCTTTTTAGTTTGTGTTTTGCCAAAATAGTGTATAGTGTATATACTATTATACTGTGACCTCATACTTAAGTATTCATGCAGCTCAATATATTCAAGTTTAACATGCATTTCTCATTAATTGTTCCATCATTTCAAGTTGTATAAAATTGGTTGGAAGGAGATACAAAAAAAAGAGAGAACTCAAGAATAAATGTGCCTCACAAATACTACACATCGTTTCCAAAGCATGCGTTTCTTTCCATATTGTCTTTTTGTTGTTATCAAGTGGTGAGGAGGTGTGGTGGTCTAGTGGTAGAAAACTGTTTTTGAGACGCAAAGACCTGGCTTTGAGTCCTGGCCAGGACTACCTGCATTTTGCCCTTCCGCAACACACTTAACTTCATTTGACTCAGCTGTAGCAGGAGTACCAGTGATGCAGGGAGCTATGCCATGATTGACTGGCATCCATATCCAGGGGAGTAAAACTCCTATCAGCTCTGGCACCATGGAAACCAGAAATATGTACCTGCCCTAAAAGCCATGGATAGATTAAACTGATTCTTTATCCCACTGGCCTCATCAACAGTCTGGGCTTGAAAATGAGTTGTCTTCAGGGCGAGTTGTTTGCTTGGGTCATATGGAAACCAGGGATAAGCACTGCTCCTCTAGGACCTTCCACAACTAGGCACCTCTGTCCTCTATCTTCCTCCTTGCAGGATTGTTCTGGTGCGGTTATTAACCAGAAGTATTTTTACCCCTCACCTGACCTGCTTTCCACAAGAAGAAGTGATTTTGGGCACCCATTTTGTTCAAATGACTCCCCGTCTACCTCCCTCCTGTGTAAAGCAGTATATTGTATGGGCGGTGTGCAGTGTGATGTAACCTTCTAAAGGATTTGGGAAAATAACCCAACAACTCTCCTTGGCTAAGCCACTGACACGGGGTTTTGAAGGGGAATTTCAATGTATCAGTTTGAAGCTGAAGGTCCTTTTCTCCCAATATATTTTTGGCAAGGCCTGATTTACTTCAGTGTCTGGGGCCTGGCGGCTGGGGAATTGCTTCCCACAGACCAGGTCACGGGTCCAATATGACAGTTCATCCTCCCCCCACCCCTTTACTTTTAAAATCGCTGCTAGTATCCTGGGAAGACGAAAAGTATTGGAGAAAAAATTAAAGATATGCCAATGTTTAAAGATCAGATCTAATATGCACCCCCTCTCATGATATTCGAATTCCCCAATATTAGGACACAAAATTAAAATCATAGCATGGATAAGTTGTTCAAACCCATAAATTTCAATTCCTAGCGCTAACCATGGGCAAAACCCTTAAAAATTGCAAGAACTGACAACTTTTGCCAAGTTTCTAAAACACCCATCTCTGATATGAATATTCATGATTCAAAGCGATCATCAAGTGGTGCGCATGCGGCATAATGAATATTCATATTCTTCTCGAAAAATATGACCTTTTTGATGACCTTTCTGCCAGAGAAAACATGGCCGCCATTATCGCGAAAAGTACATGAAAACATGTGTAAGGGATCGTATTAAAGACATATTGAAAGAAAACCAAATGGATATGTTTTTAACATTATATTACATTGTTACAGAGAGTTTGCTTATGGTTCATCCACGAAAAGTTATATTTTGACCAAATTTCTACCGCGATCGAACGCCAACGTAACAGCAATGCGGAACCTATCTTCGTAATTCATTTAACTCCACAACATGTACGAGTGTTGCGGGGTTCTTATTTCCACTTGTATGTACAGTTATATGTGTTTTGGTGATATACAGTAAATAATGGTGATCTTTTGCGGACGATTAGTGCATTAACGAATAGATTAATTTTAGGAAATATTTCGTGTCCATTGAGCACCCGAATTCAAAATTATGTGACGTCACCAAGCTGTGAAAATTCCAGGTCAAACGAGGTCAGACTCCCTACTAAAGGTGATGAAAATGTAATGTTATGAATATGGTGAAAATTCAAAGATGAAATAAAGATGTCTAACGAGCAATTTAGAATAGATCTTCCATATTGGAATTACATTTCGAATCAAATCAACGCTGAAAACTACTAAAAGACATCAACGTTGAAAACTACTGAAAGACATCAACGCTGAAAACTACTGAAAGACATCAATGCTGAAAACTACTGAAAGACATCAACGCTGAAAACCACTGAAAGACTAGTTTCTGGCTTAGGCGACATAAATCTGGTACAATCCTTATTTCATGTAACAGAGGATTAAAAGGATTAACAAAGCTGATCGGGTGGTATATCTTATGCATGTATTCAGAGAAAACAATCAGTTGGCTAATATTTAATTTTGAATTCGGCTTATAATACAAAGATTCATGGAAGTGTTCCAAAAGGATTGAGTATTATTTTTCTAGCAGATTTTACTAATAAAAAAGGATGATGGATTTGAATGAAATACATAAACTTTGTAAGAGAATGTGTTGCTCTGATGTTATACTGTCATACCTTAAAATTTGAATATCTCCTGATAGGAATAACATATCAATATGATTTTTGCACTAAATTGTTTCTAAAAGTGTTCTCTTTGTTATGAAAGGTTACGAAAAAACATGTGAATATTCCTTTAATATAGGGTCTTTTGAATGTTATGGAATAATAGTTATACACGTCCTGCCTTGTTCATCAGATATCTGGCCCGAATAAAACGCATAATTAAAAAATTAACAATGAGATCACCAATATCGTTCCAAAACATTTTATAGAATTCAGTAGGGAAGCCGTCAAAGGCAGGGGACTTATCGCCGGACATAAAAAATAAGTTCTTACATTCATTAAACGTTAAAAGACCATCACAGGAATCCTTCTGCACATCAGATAACTTAGTATAATCAACATAAAAAGTTTTTTTTTTAATTGTCAGAAGACGCATTCGGATTCTTGGTATAGAGATTTTTATGAAAGGGATTGCCTCATTCAAGATATCCTCAGGATTAGAATAGTAACATTATTGTCATTTTTAAGCTCCTTAATTGTATTTAACTCTTTATACCTCTTTTCTAGACTTAAAAAGTAGTGACTAATTTTCTTCCCCTCTTCCACCCACCTTGCCCTAGATCTAATTATTATACCTTGAAGTTTATAATCATAAAACAGTTCTAATTGATTTCTGAATTTTTCTGATTTCTGATTTTCAACAGAAGGGATCATAATTGATAATTGTTCTAAGGCTGATATTTTGTCAATTAACTTACGTTCCTGTTGATTAGGATGTTTAGCCTTTGACTTGGAATACGAGATCAAGTTTGTTCTGAAATTCAGCTGTTTAGTTTACATAATTCCCAAAATGATGCAGAATTAAGGTCTGCAGGATTAAGGTCTGCGGGATTAAGGTCTGCGGAATTAAGGTCTGCGAGATTAAGGTCTGCGAGATTAAGGTCTGCGGGATTAAGGTCTGCGGGATTAAAGTCTGCGGGATTAAGGTCTGCGGGATTAAGGTCTGCGGGATTAAGGTCTGCGGAATTAAGGTCTGTGGGATTAAGGTCTCCTGAATTAAGGTCTGCGGGATTAAGGTCTGCGGGATTAAGGTCTGCAGGATTAAGGTCTGCAGGATCAAGGTATGTGGGATTAAGGTCTGCAGGATTAAGGTCTGCAGGATCAAGGTCTGCAGGATTAAGGTCTGCGGGATTAAGGTCTGCGGGATAAGGTCTGCAGGATTAAGGTCTGCATATTAAGGTCTGCAGGATTAAGGTCCTGATTAGATGACACAGTGTTATTCAAGTTAAACTGTTCAAATTTAAAGGGTTTCCTGTCCCCGCGCCTCCAGCAGACTCAGGGAAAACGGAGTCTGGTGCCACTATATACGGTAGAGCTCCTAGACTAGCTTCAACACTTAATGTTTCTCCTGTAAATCAGAGCGTGTGACAGTGTGAGGTCCTCTACAATGAAGTACCCCTTGGAGGTCAGTGCTTGTGTTGCATTTTTTAAACACTGCACCACTGTACTATAGCCAGAATTAAAGTTTGAAAACTGTCAGCCCCCCAGAAAGAAAGAAAAAATTCTTCCTAGGCCTATGATAATTAATCGTTGTTGTATTCATATTCCATTGTCCACGGTGATTTTATATTAGGAAATCAATCATTACTTTATGAATTGCAAAAAAAAAGGATTCCAATCATGATCAACGCTACATTGTATTAAAAGTTCCTTTCCAACACTTCTATATCCACATTAATAGCGGAATAGTTACTAAAACATTTAGCGTTGTTACATTAGGCGCAGATCACGGGGGGGCAAATCAATCCCCACCCCCACCCACCCCCCCTTTAAAAAAAAATATGAGTAGGCCCCCTATAAGGCTTCTTTTTATCGGAAATCTTAAAATCTACTTAAATTTGATAACAAATTTACTTAAATTTTCGCAAAATTTCCTTCATTTCCGTGAATTTGCTTTAATTTTTGTACAATTTCCTTCCGCATTTTTGGAAATGTTTTTCAATTTTTAAAAAGGACGATTTTTAATTTGTTTTAAATTTTGGTTCAATTTTCATGCAATTGTATTCAATATTTGTGCAATTCCCTTCATTTTCTGCATATTTTCTTCATTTCTTGAGAAGTTTTTATCAATTTTCGTGAAATTTCTTTCAAATTTCGTAAAATATCCTTCATGTTTTGTGAAATTTGCTTCATTTTATGAAATTTACCATTTCCTTTCATTTTCGGGAAGCTTTAATGAGAGAAAATATTGCATATCTACAAAACCTGGGCCTTAATCCAGGGAAGGGGGGGACATGTCCCCACTTTTCCGTAGAATTAAAGAAAATCAGTGCATTTTGGGGTAAATTTGTCTCTTGTCCACCCACTTTTTGGATAAGTGGTCATGCCCTTCCCCCTCCCACACGCACACACACTTTCGGAATGAGAATTACGGCCCTGTACAAAAGAAAATGATATGGGGGTTTTGAGGGCGTGCTACTCCACTTATTCGGGCAAAATTAAGACCACCTCTAATTTAAACGTCTTCCATACACTTATCGAGGGGTGAAAATTCTCTTTAGAAACCCGGCCAACTGGCCAAAGAGGTGCAAAAAGGGTCATTGCCGAAGGCCGGGAAAAAAGTCCCACATTTTCACTTCCTTGCCCCTCCCGAAAAAAAATCAAGTTTTTCGTCCCCCAAAAAAAAAAAAAAAAAAAAACTAAAATGTAGATCTGCGCCCCTGTCTGTGAAGTATGGATCTCACAGATGCAAGAAGTTGAGTAAATGATATATCTTGAAATATTCAAAATGCAGGGCCCTGACACCATGGCCCTCCAATAATTTTCAAAGCAATGGTTTTTAAATAGGCCTTATTTGTGTTAATTATTATAAAAATAACAACATTGGTCTTTCCCCACCCCCTCCTAACTCCCCCCCCCCTCCCCGCCCTTCCTTCCCTCACTCAATGAGAAACCTGTGTCGGGGCTCTGAATTGTATGCACGTATGTATGCGTATACCGGATGTGATATAAGGACATGCAAAACGTTTCATGTCGTTTTTGGATCTTTAGCTAAATTTAGATGTAATATCAAATCATTTTCTGTCAAGTGACAAAGACTATATGCCATTGTCGTAATAAATATTATGTTTAACTAGTGTTCCTCTTATCATGAAAGAACACTATTGTCAGATTGTACTTAAGTTACACGAATATCATGCAAGCTTCGTTTTAGACAACTATTTGTGTGCTTCTCATCAAGTTTTCTACATTTTCTTTGTAACAAATTTCCTTACTTCGAGTATTTTGAATCACAATAAAGTGATCACTTCGAGTTTTATTACCATAAATAGCTTTATAGCCACTTCATTCTGTCATTCTTTTATTTACAAAAGAAATTGTTCAAATATTTTGTACAAATCAAGACTTATTCGACCTGCTCATATCATTATGACGTCACCACCATGCATGCTTGACTGAAATTTCCTTCAAGGGGATTTAAACGTTGCAGGTTGATTGCGTAATCATGGGAGATCCCCTATAGGGGTCACTGCTTGGAAGAACCACTTCCATTCTGCATTACCTGATTACCATTTGTTGAGTGGAAATAGTGTTGTAGAGACTAGAAAAAAGGAATATCTCTATTGAAAAATCACTATTTAATCTTTTTCAAAGAAGAACTGAGGTAAGTTTAATTTGAGTTCGTTGAATATTGATAATTAGCTGCATATTAAATAGATTGATATTTGCATATTTTAACATGTGGTTAGTACTTGTTTCTTTCCTTTATTTCGGTGATTGGAAATGCAGTAAGATGTTCAGGATTTGGGAATGGTCTAAAAACGTCTTAATCTAGGCCATATGCACTCTTTGAACGAAATTGCGTCAGAGGATTAAAATTGTGGAATTACAACGGCCATATTTGCTGGGTAAAACCTAAATTGACCAACTTGGCTAAAAGTTTACCACACTTGGGTAAATGTCTTTATCGCATCTCTACTATACATGGACATAGTTTTATTAAAAAATAAATTAAAAAATACCTAACACTTTGTTAAAAATCATAACTTACTCATCTGCTCATGACGGTAGTAAAATTTGACCTAAGCTAGTTAACATTTAGCCTAAGGAACTGTTACTGCACATGTGATCAGCAGCAACTCAATTCAAGCACTAAAAGAGTTTTTATCTTAATTTTTATTTAAAATCTGGGTCTGCCCAAAGTTTGATCTGACTATATACCATACAACTGTACAATATGGTAAGGAATGCAGTGGTTCAGTCAGTCAATGGTTGGGTATCTGTGTTCGGAACGAGACATACTTTACTCGATACCCGGCCGAGTAGCTGTATTGTGTTATGCATGCATGGGCAAGGCACTTTATCCCGTATCTTCGGCTCCACTCAGGTTGTGAAAATGAGTACAGCATTGCTGGGGCATACGAGAAACTGGCGTCCTGTCCAAGGGTAGTCATAATGCTCTCATCCGCTCGTGCCATGGAGACCGGTCATGTATGAGTCTAAGTCTAATGGCTCTAATGGATTTAAACAACCAGATATCTTAGTTCTTTTGATAATCAGCAGATTAGAGTATCCTGTTCAGTCCAAAGACTGGTCTTACACAGGGCCTTGGGTAATAAACAACAGTACAGATTCAGAAATGTAAGAAAAATAAATAAAACATGTAAAACAATAGAATTAGTTATACAAATGGAATCAAAAGAAAAAGACATACAAAAAACACATAAACGAGGTTAAAGGTAATAATAATAAACACAAAAAAGTAAAACTAGTAAAATTGTAACCAATTGTGAAAATTGGAAATGTGTAAAATCATAAAAGGAAAAAATATATAATATTAGCGCTAAAAAAGTAAAAAGATAAGACTTAAAAGATAAAAGCGTTACATGGGTAAGGTTAGTATATCAGTTATTTGATTTGGCTCTCAAGGTGAAAAAAACAACATTTAAAGTCTTTTATCTAAATTGTTCCATAATTTACTTCCTCTAAGCACGAACAATTTCTTATATCAGTTTTACAATTTGGAAGTTTATCAACTCTCGGTTTGGCCTAGTTGATTAAGCCGCTGACTCCCCAAAAACGGTTAAAAGTGCCATGTCATTCATACTCTACATTTTGTTATACAATCATTAGGAGAAAAAAATAAAAAAAAACTTTTGAGGTAATGGCACCACTTCGGTGACATAAAAAAGATTATTGGAAGACTCGTCCCAGTTAGCATTACATATTATTCCTAGCTCTCTTTTTTTGTAATCTAAAAATCTTATTTTTACTTGTAAGGGAGGCACTCGACAGTGGTGTAGCTAGACTTTTTTTTGCAAGGGAGGGGGGAGAAAAAGTCGGATATTTCGAGGAAAACCTTCCAAAAAATCTAACATATTGACTGACTGAATTTCCATTGTGCTAATTAAAATCTGCACAAATTGTCCGACTTTTGGGAAATTTCCAGGTAGGGGAGAAGGTAATTGCCTATCCCTACCGCCATTTACTTACGCCACTGCACCCGACCAAGCATGTGAACCATAGTTACAATGTATATTTCTGTAGTTCTGTTATCCTGTGGCAGCCATTTTATTGACCAATTCATAAAGACTATGTTTGGGCCATTTTGGCACAATTGCTGTGCCATTTTGGTATTTTATGCACATATACCTGATACAAGTTGTGCAAATTTAGCCACTCCTAAAGTGTTGTGTACATAAATTGTACATTGTAGCTTTAAGAGTGTATTGGACCTGACAACTTGTGGCCTGTAAAAAAATTAAACGAAATATTAACCTGTTTACAATTAAAGTTCTATACCAGGATCAAAATTTTTATGATATTGCAAATGCAAATTTTGCTTTCAATAATGATTAAATTAATTCACTTACAGGAGAAAGACTTTCTACAGCAATAAACAGATTGAAGACACGTGCTTTCCGTCACACTCGAATCTAATAGCTGAACAGTTTCAGATCGCAAAAATGAAGTTCGACTGCATAGCATTCATGATTGCATATTCTACTGTAGCCCTTGTTTCTGGTGGAAGCACCGGAGAAAATGTAAGTAATATCCAGGGACGTCTGTGTCCCAAAACAACCTTTTGACTTTTTTCAGGTGATGATATGTAAATTTGTATGCATATCTGTCTGTCTATGATGTATAGATATGAGCAGACTCTATCTATTTTCAAATTGTAATTCATTGTTGTTCAATATTTTGCCATGCAGCCATGAGGAGAAACAATAAATCCCAAAAATGATATTCGTCACGGCCCAGAAAACGATTTTCGTCATTTTCAAAAACTTGGTGAAATTAAGGGAAAAAATACAAAGATGCATAATCATGAAGATTTCGTACTTCACAATTTGTTGCATATATCAAATCTTCTAATTGCATACAGAGTTCAAAACTGAATATCCTATTTCACCATTCAAAGACTGTTTTGCGGGCTCGGAAAATTTATTTTCTGCATAATCAGGTATAATAAGAGATAATATATGAAAATAAAACAAACAAGATTCACTGATCGGTCTTTTTACTTACTGGATCCATAACGACAAAAATAAATTACATGTCTATTTCTAGGATATTATCAAGTACTCTTTTACAGTTAACGTGGATATAAATAGACCTCTAGCCGTTTGTTTTGATCGGTCGAAATACAATGGTCGAATAAATTTGTACTAGTAATAAGCTAATCTTTAATTGTTTAGGAGCTAAATGTACACCACCACATTTTGATCACGAAAAATGATTAGAAGAATAGCAAGATAAGTAGATATATATATGAATGTTTACGCATATTCAAGTACACATGGGCGGGATTTGCCTACCGTAAGTGGGGGGGGGGGGGAGGCATCGTCAAAAGTGTGTGTGGGAGGCAAAACCACAAAATAATGCTAAGATGCAAAAACTCACCATACAAACGATATAAAATCAATGGAGGGGGTGGCAAGCAGTGGCGTAGCCAGGATTTTCATATGGAGGTGGGAGAATTGAATCGACACTATAACTAGTGGTGAGTTAAGGTGAAACCGAAAGTATCACTTCGAGCGCAAATCGCTCGACTTGTCGACGTGGGGTCCAGGGTCCGGCGCTGAAGTGACCTGGTTGGGTCCAGGGGCGAAGCTCCGGTAGGGGCTCAGGGGACGAAGCCCTCGCAAAATTGACATTTCAAGGGCAAAAATGTATGTCACAACGCATAGTAAGAAGGTGTATTATGCAAGTCAATATTAATGGCAAAGAGAGCTATAATACACCATATACAAAACACAAAATTAAAGCGCAAAGCGCTTGACTTGTCGGCGTGTGGTCCAGGGGCCCGCTTAAGGGCCCCTGGTGGGGTCCAGGAGCGAAACCCCGGCTGGGGTCCATGGGACGAAGCCCCCGGAAGCTCTCGCAAAATTGACATTTCAAGGGCCATATACAAAACACAAAATCATGAAAAAGCATAATGTGGAAATATAATATTTTATTATGTTTGTACATGGTTAGGTTTATCGTCACTCTTTGGAAAATAAGGGCTTTTAATAATTTACTCCAAACTTGTGTAAATGTTGTAAAACTTTTAAAATGAACCTGTTCTGTATCACATGCCCCGACACCCACCCCTTTCTCCCCCTCTCTCTCTCTGCCTTAGTTCATGTATTTAAATACAAAATCGCACAAATGTTTAATATATTATTACCGAAGAACCTTTTTTCTGAAAAAGTGCCCATTTGAAATCTATAAACATAATACGCACCTAGAATGTCAAAGCTTGTCGAACCGACGGATTAAAATCTGAACCGACGGATTAAAATCTGAACCGACTGAATAAAATATTGGGGGGAGGGGCGATCATCCCCTCGCATCCCCCTCCCTCCTTCCTCCCTCTGGCTACGCCACTGGGGAAAGTGCCCCTTTACACCCCTCAAATCCCGCATGTGCAAGTACAGTTTCAGTAAAATGTATTAATGACTCTAGAGGACCAAGTGTGTTAATAGAATCAATAGTTTGAAGGTCAGTTATTACGTGGAGTTAAACTGGTATATATATATTTCAATTCGTGTTTTGATTAGTTGAAATACGATGTGAACTTATATAGGCGAATCGATCGTTTGGAAAATAGTAATCGTTTTAAATAAAATGTATATGCCGCCACATTAACTGAATCAAGATAGATTGCTTTTAAAGTTAGAATAAATCATATCAGTAAGAATCATTCTGTTATTATTTACAGGAATGTTTTCAGCACCCTCATAAGTTCTTACTTGAGGGAAAATGTGTGATTTGCCCAGTGTGTGATGCTGGATATGACTATGGGATAGTAAGTAAAACCATGATAATGCATTTGCAATGAGATACTATTTGATATAATTGATAAATTTCTGATTGGTCGAAATATTGACATGACCTGATCTGCTGATACTTTATGCATGGTGATGTTTCCAGCGATGTCCTGGCCCAAGCTTCCCAATCAGTTTGACAACATGAAAGTAATGTCGTTAGTAAACGATCCCTTTTATAATTATTGCCACCACTTCCATCCAGTGGCGTAGCCACGGGTGAGATAGGCATTCAGAACGGAGAGGGACCCATTCAAAATTCTGAAAGTAGAAACTGTTTTTAAGTTGATTTCCCTTTCATTATGACCAAGATTCAGGGGCTTAGCAGTGGCTTATCCAGTGTGGTGTTGGGAGGGGGGAGGGGGGAAGGAAACGTGGCGAAATTATGTATGTATGATGTAAGTAGCGGAATATACCAGTATATAATATGCTATACATATTAGGAAAGTAATTTGCAAAAAAATGATTACATGTGAATGAATATCTCCCAAATTTGGTTGTGACTGTTCCCATATAGCGAAACAAAATCTTAAGTTTTCAGAAGATTTCTTTCATATTCGGTAAATTTCTAAAATTTAATTTAAGTTCATTTAATTTTAGGTAAATTTCTGTAATTTTGGAGAACTTTTCTTTAATATTGGGAATTTTTCTTCAAATTCCTTCATTTTCAGGCAATTTTCTTCGATTTTCGTAAATTGTTTTCCGATTCTCGGGCAATTTTCTTGATTTTTCGAGTCATTTTCTTCGAAAATTGTCTTCAATGTCCTTCCCTTTGGACAATTTTCTTCGATTCTTCAGGAATTATCTTTAATTTCCAGGAAATGGTGCCGAAATTAAAACAAAAATGTACACAAATTTGTAATAATTTTACCAAAATGTTCAATTATTTTACCGAAATTTCCAATGAATTTAAGTTTCCTTCATTTGGTCAATTTCTAATTAATTATTTCCCAATTTTAATTTAGCTCTCACCCGGAAAAGCAAAGTTCGCCCCCTTCCCCCTTTCTTCCCATCTTCATCTCATCTTTCTATACGCCTCCAAATACATTGTGACGGTCCTTTCCTTATTCCGATAATAACCGTTTTCCCCCTTGGCACCAAAAGCTGAATACGCCACTGTGACTGGGGAATAAGGGGTCACCTCACAGGGGGCAAGAACCCCCAAATTTTCAGGGTTATAAACTGGAATATTGCAATAGTAAGTAAAGTTTCCGTCAATAGGTCAAGCGCTGCTGCTAATTGCATAATCTCCAGCAATTTTCTGAAAATGTATCATTTAATTTTTTTTGTAGGAGTCTTGCGGCTACGGAAAGGGAACACATTTCTCATGTACCCCATGTGAGGATGGCTCTTATTCAAACAAAGGGTACGATTCCTGTCAGCCGTGTGATACGTGCATAAATTCCGCTATCAAAAGAAACTGTTCCAGAACCTCTAATAGGAAATGTGGTCAATGTAATGATGGGTAAGTGTATGGCATAATTAGTCTACGTATCAACTTTTTTAATTTTCCCCTTGAAATTTTTGAGAAAAGAACTACATTTTTCAACATTTTGGACTAAGTCTATTTTTTAAGGTTTTTCTTTTTCGGATTTTGGTACTTCGTTTTAGAAGCAAATTTTGGAAAAATGAACAAACAACCGTTCCTTGTTATTTCTCATCATTCAGACATTATCGGACATAATTAATTTTTCAACTCCTTTACATTTTTCCTTTGTATATTTTTAAAAAAAAAAATTTGGTCAATTTTGCAACATTTTTTCACCCCTTAGAGAAAATAGCCAAAACACATTTTTTAACTGTTTTCCAACATTTTCGTAATTAGTTTATGTTTCAACTTTTTTTAATTTATCTCTTGTAAATTTCAACAACAAAAAAAGGCCAATTTTTCAACATTTTCGAACTTCGGTATACTTCGTTTTACAGATTTGCAATATAGGCAAATCTCTAAAACGATTGCCTCAAAAATTAAAGAAGAAGATCTTTAAAAAAAAAAAAAAAAGCTTCCTTGTTATTTCTCATCATTCAGAAATTAAACTTTTTTTTAACATTTTACCTTTGTAATTTTTGAAAGAAAAGATGTACATGTGTTTTGTACATCCTTGATGTAATACACCTATGGCTAAAATTTCGGTGAATTGCTTGTCAATTTAAAGGAAATTTTGTGCAAATTCCTTGATTTTCGGAAAATTTCGTTCATTTTCGGAAACTTTTCTTTAAATTTTGGTGCAATTTTCTTGAAATTTTCTTCAGTTTTAAGCTAATTTTCTTCGATTTTGTAGGAATTTGTTTTAACTTTCGGGGAAATCTATTGACAAATTTGACAAAAATTTATATTTTCCTTCAATTTTCTTTCATGTTCGGAATTTCATTTTTGGGCACTTTCCCTAAAATTTCGATGGCTTGTTAATCAGAGAAAATTCGCTAATTTTAGCAAGTTTTGGGAATGTTCCTTTCTTTTTTTTTTTGAAGATTGTTGACAAACTTGACCAAAATTTCAAATAATTTTCCTTCAATTTAAGTAATTGTTATCTCATCATCCACATATACATATATGTGGGGATGAGATATTGTAGTCACTTTGCTGTATAGGCAAATAACTGCCTATACCTCATACACTACATGGCCTCCCCCTTGATGTTAAGGGGGTTGGTGGGGCCCACCAGCCCCACCAGTCTCATATGATGATAATATTAGGGGTTAGGGGTCATAGCTTTTTGGAACGGGACAAACTTTGGTGATTTTTGCGTCTGTCCGTGTGTTTGTGTGTGTGTATGCAGGGTGATGGCTGTATCTTTTAAAGGAATTACTTGGTATCTTTACAAATAACATAAGTGGGTATAGGTTTAACATTCTAACAAAACTTTATAATGATTGGATGTCAAAAGGCCTTGGGTCAAAGGTCAAATAAGTGCTTTTTATGTACAATTTTGCGGATTCCTAAACTCAAAAGGTGCAAGACCTATACCAACCTTATGTTGTACCATAATACCTTGGTACATGAATTTGTGTCCCGTATAGACTCTGGGGTCAAAGGTCACATAAGTATTGACCTTTCCACCATTTCCCCCTATAGTTATGGAATGGTATGTGTGAC
>JAIGNY010003803.1:550000-602500 GCA_020152595.1 Chiridota heheva
GCAGGATTGAAAATATAAAGGGCAAAACAAATTTTCGGTACAACTGAATTTTCTTTTCAAAAATGTTTATGATTCGTGTTGAACTGGAGAAGTTGATGTTAGGCAGGCAGCCCTATTTTGGGTATACGGTATTTCAAAGGTAGAATGTTGTGTGATTAAACAGATGCTGAGCTTTTGTTGAGTTTTTGTTTTTGTTGTCTAGTATGCTTTTTGATTTGTGAGTAAATTACAAATTAAAGTCCATAAATTGCGTAACAATACCCTTAAATTGTTCTTATTAACAAATTAATGTGTCTGTGAAATTTGCTTTGACCATGCACCTTCGTTGAAATCGCGTTGGGGCCAGTGGGACGCGGCTTCTGGCCCTTAACATAATTGACGCTCGCGGAGAAGTTTCTCTGGTCCCCGAATTGCCCGGGGCATTCGACCCGGCGTTACGCCACTGCTTTATTACTGTACATTGTACATATGTATACTTAACAAAAGTTAAACTTTACCAAGGGGGGAAATATTCAAGTTACAATACTCACAAATCATTAAAAATGTCAATTTCTCTTCTAATTGAACTTTCCGGAATCGCAGCAGTTTAGCAAAGTTACTGCACTTTATTACAAGGTTTGTTATATGAACTGTTACATCTATATGCTTTTTCATATGATAACTTTATACCTGGTTTTACAGGAAATTGGACCCCTCCACCCACCATTTCTTTGGATCCGACTGCAGCAGGATACATCAATATGAACCTTGTACCTCGAAATATTACAAGAAACCAAAATACGTGCGGAGCTGTACATTTCAAACAATGGTAAGAATAGTTCAACTTTTTGTTTATACTTTCGAACAATATCTTGAGAGGTTTCTTTTTATCATACGCATGACAGTATTGAGACGAGGGGGAAAATACCAAACTTTTCGAAAATATATACTTTTTCACGCTTTCGGATAGCTGACAACACTGGTCAGCTGGTCAAATGATCAGTTTAAATGATCAAGGATTAGTTCAGTGGTCAAGCAGGCCTATCTTATATGAAAGAGGGCTTTAAAAGAAAAGAAATGGTGGAAAAAGCATTATCTGTGTAAAAATCTGTGTCTTATCTGTGTACAAATTTCTGGTGTACTAAGTCTGTTATGGAAGGTTGGCGTCCTAATCTCACATTCTTAACAATTGTTAATGTATTTTAAAAAAAAGATATTTAAATTTTTCATTTTCTTCAGCTGGTAAATTAAAATAACCCTTAATAGATTCTGTTTCACTACTTTCCTGACCTATTTAATGATTTCTATACCATAAAATCGCAGGACCAAATATGATAGAATACGTAAAGACTTTGAGGACTCTGGGGCTGTGACGTCACAACTATTCTGATTTCAGTCGTTTCTACACAAATGATACCAAACTTTAAACTTAGACAGATATGTTCTTAACGGAATAAGATTTTGGAATGCTTTCTTCACCCTTGTGTTTCTTTTGAAGTGCTCTTTCATATAAGATGGACATGCTTGACTCCTGAAATAATCATTTAAACAGGTGAAAGCCTGATTAGCTGATAAAAAAACAAAAAAAAACAGTGTAAAATATAAATAAAGAATAATATAATTGCAACTGCATGTCTTGGCAAGGTTGTACGTCCTTGGTCTTGGTCAGAAATTTCCATGGCATAATTTGCGTCGAAGCTCCCTGCCTTCCTCGAATAAATGAATAATATCTGAATAAACTTTAACGTTCTTCTGAGCTTTGCATTAAGAAAATTCTAGCCTTGAAAGATGTAACGTAAATTCGGCCACATTTTTTTGAAGCGATGATCCTTTTCTATTGTGACGATATTTGGTAGGATGAAAGTAAGGATTAAATCTACTAAAGGACAATATCTCGATACAAGTCTCGGTTTTAATGCATCACAACATATATTTACATGAATTCCTCGGACCCCAAACAAATCTTCACTCCATGCACTTGCAGTCAGGGGCAGTGCAACATGGATTTCATTTGTGTATACAGTACGTGCCCCACTCAGAATTGTTGATTTCATTTGTGTACCAGTACGTGCCCCACTCAGAATTGTTGATTTCATTTGTGTAACACTACGTTCCCCACTCAGAATTGTTGATTTCATTTGTGTATACAGTACGTGCCCCACTCAGAATTGTTGATTTCATTTGTGTATACAGTACGTGCCCCACTCAGAATTGTTGATTTCATTTGTGTAACAGTACGTGCCCCACTCAGAATTGTTGATTTCATTTGTGTACCAGTACGTGCCCCACTCAGAATTGTTGATTTCATTTGTGTACCAGTACGTGCCCCACTCAGAATTGTTGATTTCATTTGTGTACCAGTACGTGCCCCACTCAGAATTGTTGATTTTATTTGTGTATACAGTACGTGCCCCACTCAGAATTGTTGATTTCATTTGTGTAACAGTGCGTGTCCTATAATTGTTGATTTCATTGTGTATACAGTACGTGCCCCACTCATAATTCTTGATTTCATTTGTGTAACAGTGCGTGCCCCACTCAGAATTGTTGATTTCATTTGTGTAACAGAGCGTGCCCCACTCAGAATTGTTGATTTCTTACGTGCCCCACTCAGAAGTGTTGTAAACTTGTAAATGTTACCCCTCTAATCTTTCCATAAATTTTTGCTTATTTATGATTGTCAGTTTTCTGGCAAAAGAAGGACATTTTTTAACATGTATTCCATCACCATCTCACTCGTTTTTATCACGGCTTAGAATGGCACGCCTGCATGAAATACACAATCAACCTAGCTTTTCAAACTTGTTTTCGCAGGGACGTTTCAAATACTAATCAACATACATCGAATTTGCACGATAATCTAACCAGTACAGAGACATGCCCTCAAAGCAATATACCACTAGTGACCACCAAGCAAGAATCCCCTTTCAACCAAGTGATCATGGAAGTTGTGAGTTCGCGATTTGTGGTGACGAAAATAAGCACATCCCCTGGACAGATCTCGACAGGCCTGCAGAAAGACACTCTCGTGTTATCTGCCACGTCACCTGTCGCAAGACAGTCGTGGTATAGATAGGTCGGGAAACAAATTTTGTCCTCCTTGTAGCTATTCAAATATGTCGCCTCCTGCAAGCCCTACAACGACGTTTACTATGATTTATATTTGCGAGAGTAAAGATAATCTTATTAAATTGCTGTAAATTGCTGTCACATTTTTATGGATGGAAGGGGAAAAATGTGAACTCTATTTTAAAGAGAAAGACAATGATCTATAATATATAATTGATGGTGATTTCAATAAAAGGCCAGATATAGAATGTTAACTCGGAGATAAAATTGTACTTTAATAAATTGGACGAAAATTGGACAAAATATTTCCACATTCACCGACAAGCCAATCAAATTATCGCCGCGGAAGTGACGTCAGTAGCGTCAATCGGTTTCATTAGTGATGGATCAATCAATTATTTTAAGACGAGATTCTCTCTTTAAGATATGATAACCTGATAACTTGCTTGTTGTATATATAATGTAAAAGTTTAAAGTATCTATGAAGTTAAGTTTTGTAAATATCTTTGATTTTGTACAGATGCAATAGAAGTGGTTCTGTCTACCAGTCTACATTTGCTATGTGTGAATGATTCTAGAAAATTCAGGGCGGTGGAAGAATGGGAAAAGTACACGATACTGCTCTTCACAAGTACTTCTATTCAGAAAAATAAGTTGATAACAGAGCTATATGGAACAATCCCCATGACACCCAGGTACTGTGGTAGGCATGGATCCAGGAATTTCCAGAGGCGGGAGGGGGCACATCAGTTCTGACTAACTTTTGTTTTGTTGTGCATGAGGTTTGATGCAGAATTCAAAGACGTTGTTCTTCTCACACTCTAGCTATCGACTTAATGATTTAAAGATTAATCCGATTAAAAGAGCATATAGCAGGTGAATTTCCAATTTTCTTTCAGAGAAGGATAATTTGGTAAAGCCAAGACATTAGATCATTTTAACTTGGAATAAAAAAAAAAATTCTTTTTTTATTGAGCTTAGTACATTTGTAGGCTGAAAAATGCTTCGATTTCCTTCAGAAAAAGATAAATACATCTGTAGATCTACCTTACAAGATAAGTATCCAACTGGACACAACCTTAGTATTAGCAGATTAGCAATCAAAGGAAGCATGAGTATTGTCACCTAATTGTGATTAACTATTATCAAACATTTTCACATATTCATATATTTGGAAAGTGTTTGTTAAGCTCATTCAATAAGCAGTTAAGACTGGGCATGAGCAAGCGCTATTTCAGATTTGTTTCACACATTAAATTTTGACAGTTTGAGAGAATACGAAATTGAGCGATCCTTTTTTGTTTACATTTTTTAAACGTTCTTAGGAAAATCACTAACTTTTCAACTATGGTCTTTTTATTCTCTCAAATGTTGAAAATAAAACTGAAATGAAGAAGCCTTAGTGATGACACTGAATTTTTCCAGGAGCAAAACAGGGTTGAGTGTGGGGGAAATTAAAGGGATCGGGGCGTGAACATTTGCCCTCACCATGTTAAAAAGACTGATGTAATTATCAATGAAGATGGCTAACATTGGTGGTATAACTGAGCTCCGAGACATGCTTTCATCAGAATTAACAAAAATACTGAAATAATATTGTGCAAATTACAATCTGCACAAATTTTTCGACATTTCGGAAATTTCCGGCCGGGAGAGGAAGGGGGGGGGGGGGAGGGGGGGGGGATTATTACCTGCCCCTTTAGCTAAGCTACTTTTTCAGTCGTTTCGACACAAATTTTATATCGGAATTCATCACCATTTAAAAAAACAAAAACAAATTTAGACCTGTTTTATATACGATGGACATGCATGCTTGATCACTTAACTAATCCTCTAATGAAAAGAGCGAGTTAAAGTAATATGGAAACCTATAAAAAGATATAACCAAATTGTCAAAGGAAAATGACATCTGCAGGAAATCAAAGATCAGTGGCGTTGCTGGACTTAATTTTCAAAGAGGCAAAGGTAATGGGTAGAGATCATGGGGGGAAGTATCCATGTTTTATTTTGCAACATTTTTTTTGTACAGAACTCGTTCGACACCCTACCATAACAGCAGTCTGGCGATTTCTTTTTAACATTAGAGGGGAGGGGGGGGGGGGACGAAGCCAGGACAGTGGTGTAGTCAGCCCATCCGATTTGAATCGCATTATCAGTAACTACTGTGAATAATGATGAATCTATAGTCAGTAACTACTGACATGTATTATAATACAATAATACATATTACGGCTATGGTCAGTAACTACTTATATTATAATACGATACTATATACATATACGGTAGCACAGAAATGCTTAGGTATTACTACGACAGCCTAGAATGAGAACCCAGATAACCCAGATAATTTTTGGAGAACTCCCATTCCATGGGACGGAGAGCTCCCATTCCATGGGACGGAGAGCTCCCATTCCATGGGAAGGAGAGCTCCCATTCCATGGGACGAAGAGCTCCCATTCCATGGGACGAAGATCTCCCATTCCATGGGACGGAGAGCTCCCATTCCATGAGACGGAGAGCTCCCATTCCATGAAACGGAGAGCTCCCATTCCATGGGACGGAGAGCTCCCATTCCATGGGACGGGCAGCTCCCATTCCATAAGACGGAGAGCTCCCATTCCATGGGAAGGAGAGCTCCCATTCTATGGGTCGAGATCTCCCATTCCATGGGACAAAGAGCTCCCATTCCATGGGACGAAGAGCTCCAATTCCATGAGACGGACAGATCCCATTCCATGGGACGAACAGCTCCCATTCCATGGGACGGAGAGCTCCCATTCCATGGGACGGAGAGCTTCTATTCCATGAGACGGAGAGCTCCCATTCCATGGGACGGACAGCTCCCATTCCATAGGACGGACAGCTCCCATTCCATGGAACGGAGAGCTCCCATTTCAAAACAATTGGCCAAAATGGACAATCCCTTTCCAAAAACGGAGGCCAAAATTCCATGGGAATGAGAACCCAGATAATTTTGGAGAACTCCCATTCCATGGGACGGAGAGCTCCCATTCCATGGGACGGAGAGCTCCCATTCCATGGGACGGAGAGCTCCCATTCCATGGGACGGAGAGCTCCCATTCCATGGGACGGAGAGCTCCCATTCCATGGGACGAAGAGCTCCCATTCCATGGGACGGAGAGCTCCCATTCCATGAGACGGAGAGCTCCCATTCCATGGGACGGAGAGCTCCCATTCCATGGGACGGAGAGCTCCATTCCATGGGACGGGCAGCTCCCATTCCATGGGACGGAGAGCTCCCATTCCATGGGAGGAGAGCTCCCATTCTATGGGTCATAGGAGAGCTCCCATTTCCATGGGACAAAGAGCTCCCATTCCATGGGACGAAGAGCTCCAATTCCATGAGACGGAGAGCTCCCATTCCATGGGAGCTCCCGAGGGACAGCTCCCATTCCATCGGACAAGGGACGGAGAGCTCCCATTCCATGGGACGGAGAGCTCCCATTCCATGGGACGGAGAGCTCCCATTCCATGGGACGGAGAGCTCCCATTTCAAGGGACGGAGAGCTCCCATTTCAAGGGACGGAGAGCTATACGTTGAACATTCCAGGGACTGTTTTGACTTTATCTGACTTCTCCAGAAAAAGAAGAAAAAAAGTTTCGTGGGCGACTATACCGTGGGCCCATACTAAACTCTGAGTCATTTGATGATGGTGCACAACACCTTTCTGCTTCGGTCTAAAAAAGGGCCTAAGATATCAGGTGAATCCCAATCAAAATGTTATTTTCAGAAAATACCTCAAAAGTCCTCGAAACTACCCCCTTTTTGCTGTTCTGCTGCAAAAAAGACCCCGAACTTTATTCTTTAATCATACGTTTAAATGAGGCAAATAATTAGTTCCGTGCCTAAGTAGGTTCCATAGACACAGATCACAAGGGCACAGAGGCGTCAGAAGTGAGAAGTAGGGGGCAAGCTGCCCTCTGAGCGGATTTCACCTTCCCGATTTGCATGCGTTCTGCCCATTTGGGAAGTGAAATAAGGTAATTATGAAGATAAAATTAAGAAATGTAAAATTATTGCATACTTTGGTAAAATCATTGCATATTTTGGTAAAATTATTGCATATTTTGGTAAAATTTCAAAACAATTGGCCAAAACTTTTCCAAAACTGGTCAATACTTTTCAAAAACTGGCCAAAATTTTGCCAAAATTGAAGAAAATTCTTGTATTGAAGTAACTTCTTGTATTGACAAACCACTATATGTACACTTATATCGCTTTGTTTGGATTACTGGCATACCGTCCTATGTTATAACAAGAGATTTCAGATATTGCTGGTTATTTGTTGATATTATGAACCCACAGTGAATTATATATATATATATATATATATATATATATATATATATATATATATATATATATATATATATATATATATATATATATATATATATATATATATATATATATATATATATATATATATATATATATATATATATATATATATATACAGAGAGAGAGAGAGAGAGAGAGATGGTGTGAAATGTGTGGAATGCAATTCTCCACTGGAATATTTGAATAATGAATGTATTATTTCTCTACCATATATATATATATATATATATATATATATATATATATATATATATATATATATATATATATATATATATATATATATATATATATATATATATATATATATATATATATATATATATATATATATATATATATATATATATATGTATTGATGAAAATTATTTAGTATACAAAAAGCCCCACTTTTTTCATTTCAAAAATTATATAAGACCCGATGCCATAAGAACTTGCGGTATTCAGGTATTGGCAAACGAATATCTGTACTGCATCGTTTTGTCTGGGACACTGTCCCTTGTTATAACGACACTAATGGATTTAAAATGTGACTGGTTATTTGGCGATATTTTGAACCCATAGTAAAAATTACAACAAATATTTTTAGGAAAATTCTTCAGCATGTAAAAAAGGCCCAATTTTTTTAAATTTACGAGACCCGATGCCATAATAACTTGCAGTAATTAACGAGCTCACATTTATACTCTTACATCGTTTTGTATGGATTACTGGCATACCGTCCTATGAAATAACGGCTGCATAACGACACTTATGGATTTGAAATATGAATGGTTATTGAGAGATATTATAATTATGGACCCATAGTAAAAAGAAAAGGGATTTTCATGAAAATTCTTCAGTATATGAAAGAGGCCCTTATATATTTATTTTGAAATATGAGACCCGATGTCTATGCTCTTACATTGTTTTGTCTGGGTTTTTTTGCATACCGTCACATGTTATAACAACACTAATGGATCTAAAACACTAATGGGTTTAAAACACCAATGGTTTATTTATCAAAATATCTTATAGATAAAATTGTCCTTGCACCATGTTTGGGTCTCATACATCTATGCACCAATGCATATTCATAATGTAACTGTGGATCCACCCTTCATGCTGGGCTTAAATTTTGTATGAGACTGTATGGTGTTAAGAGCTGAGTTACGTGATCGGTGGGCGGGGAACGGTAAGCGTTTATTGCAGGGGCTATTTTTTGAAAGTTTTTTTAGAAGGGGATGAGGGGAGGGAAATGCATGTTTTCAACTTTTTATTCTTTAGAAATTTGTACCATTCTTTTTTGAGAAGCTGCCCAATATCCGTCTCCCGCCCCCCTAAAAAATAGGAAGAAGAATGCCGGAAAAATTCTGAAACTTGCATAAACATTTAAACAATCTAATAAATAGAAATTAAAAAGAGCTTACTTAATCTGTCAATTGTGGTGAAAATTCGTCACAATTTCTAAAACATTCCCTCAGTTTTCCGAAAATTGCACTTAGCGTTAGAACTGTGGAATGTTTCACTTATCTTTTCGAATATTTCATTCAATTTTTCGACTATTTCACTTAACTTACCGAATATTTCGCTCAAGTAACCGAAAAGGTCACCACAGATAAGTCGGGTAAAAAAAATTGGAGTCGCAAAGGGGCTGTCGGTTGGATTTTATTTGGGGAATGGGGTATATATGCCCTCTAAAATTTCTTTTGAGTCTCCAGGTCTGCCAAATGAAATATTTGTTTACCTGAAATAGGCGTATATATGACAAACTTGATCGACTGTAGTGCAAGTAACTTGTAAGTGAGCCCAAGAAAGCACGGAACTAATTATTTGCCCCATTTAAACCTATGATAAAACCTTTAAGTTCGAGTTCTTTTTGTACCAGAACAGAAACAGGATTTATCGGGGACTTTCGCGATGTTTTCTGAAAAGTATCATCTAATATTTTTTGAATGATGGCACTTTTAATTGGGGTTCATTTGAGGTTTTGGCTCTTTTTGAGGCTGAACTGAATAGGTGTTGTGCACCTTCACCAAATGACACAAATTTTGGCATGGCATTTGTCCGTGGAAAAATATTCCCCATGAAACTGTTGCTGATTCAGCTCTCGTCAAGATTGGACATGCATTGTCAGATTGTCATGACCTGTCCTTTCTCTACCATCCCTAAAAGTTTCAATATCTAAGCTTCTTGTCTCATGAAATGGGAGATCCCCAAAATATTCTATATTAGACTGCATGCAGGGGTTCTCAGTTTGGGCTAGCGTAGTAGTGCCTAATCAGTTTTGTGCTACTGTATATTTGTATATGATAAATATATATATATATATATATATATATATATATATATATATATATATATATATATATATATATATATATATATATATATATATATATATATATATATATATATATATATATATATATATATATATATATATATATATATATATATATATATATATATATATATATATATATATATAAATATATATATATATATATATATATATATATATATATATATATATATATATATATATATATATATATATATATATATATATATATATATATATATATATAAGATATATATGTATATATAATATATATATATATATATATATATATATATATATTTATATATATATATATATATATTTATATATATATATATATATATATATATATATATATATATATATATATATATATATGTATATATATATATATATATATATATATATATATATATATATATATATATATATATATATATATATATATATATATATATATATATATATATATATATATATATATATATATATATATATATATACATATATTACCGTATTATAATATCTCCAGTAGTTACTGACCATAGCCGTAATATGTATTACCGTATTATATAATACATGCCGGTAGTTACTTACCATAATGTTATCATTATTCACAGTAATTACTAATAATGCGATTCAAATTGGGTGCACCGCCATATATAGGCTGTATATAGGGTTTTAATTTTTAGGGAGAGCATAATGATATTCGTCACCCAACAAAATTATTGAAAGACAGGTCCCTCTTCTCGGGGAGGGATAAATTAAGTCTAGCAGCGCCACTGATCTGTGATGTCCTGGTGATGTCATTTTCCTTTGACAATTTGGTTTTGTCTTTTTAGAGGTTTCCGTATGGATTCCCTCCTCCCTCCTTTCCCGGGATCGCCGCCTATGCATATCCAGGCTGCATTTAGCCTGGTTAGAGACACAGAACATAATTTAGGCCCGGTCTGGCAAATATAACTGTATGCAGACGGGATTCAGTTAGGGGTATACTCCTCTGCATGGCAAAATAAGAACTTGACACTTTGGGGCAAAATTAAATTAATTAATTGCTAAGAAAAATAAGCAAAAAGCGAGCCCAAACAACATCAATTTAATGTTTTAAATAAAGATAATTATGTGCCTGAAAAGTTGAGTCTGGTAGATTCAGCTACTTGTAATTGTAAATTAGTTGGATAGCGGCTGTGCACTGTCATCAGTACTATGTCTTTGTCATGTTTGTGTGATGCTGCAATATGAGCGCGGGGATTCCCATACTGTTAATGGTTGGAAAAGGTCATTGGGGATTTTGGCAAGGATCTGGTTATTTTATTATGAGATTCAGCTCTTTTAATTAGGTTGAGGTTTTTTTTTCCTGACAATGTTTTAATTTCATTGAAAGATTTTGTTTATATGACTTATTTTTTCATTTGTTGAAATATCGAAGGTCAAGATCTTCATATTTCGCAGTCAAACTAAAATTCAACATTTTAATGTTTATTCAGAGCTACGGTAACCTTTGTGCTGCTGATTTTATTGTAATTGCGCAATGTTAAAAATCCCCTGAAAAGAATGTATTTCGTAATATTTCATTCCTTTTGGGTGTGATATGTTCACAGTAACTTGGCACTTGCACACTTTACTTTTCAAAAGGAAGGTTGTCATCTGTTCATAATCATAGTGTTGTCATTTTGATCCAGCATTAAACACAAATTTTGTTTCAACAGTCGCCCTGGTTTCACTTAAAGCTTATTTTGCCGTGCCAGTCTTTATTTAAACGTTAAGTGTCGGCGCATCTGTGAGGAAATTCGAATTTTACAAAATGACGACAGAAAGCAACGACAAGTACGTTCGCATAGCGGGTATATACGAGGACTTATTGTGTTCAATTTGTTTCATCAATCCTAAAAACAAAATAATAGATTGCGGCAATCACCATTCCTTTTGTGAGGAGTGCATCCAGAAATGGAAAGAGGCAAACCAGAATACATGTCCTATGTGTAGGGGTGTATTCTGTATTCCGGAAGGAGGACCGAGTGCACTTCCAGAGGACTATACCGTTCGGAGTCTTCTGGAAAAGCTTCAGCAGCTTGAAAGTGATGCAGTTAATTTGCCACAAGAATCACTGTGCAATGAGTGCACAGATCCAAAACAAGCCGCAACAGCTACTTGCAACAAATGTGGAAACATTTGTCAACAATGTGTGGCGGATCACAATAAAAAGAGAATTTTCGCTGACCATGACGTTAAGGGACTCGGGGAAAGTCCTACGCCAGACTTCACGGTAAGAGTTATTTATATTCACTAAATATATATAGCTTAACTAATGAATGTTGTTGCAGAGTGTTTATATACGCATTTAATGCACTGGGCAAAGGAGTGCAAAGTCCTTTTGAATAGTGCATTAATTTCGTATATATAAACACGATGCCAAACATTTATCTTTTTATAAATTATCCGTTTCAGATGTTTAAAATGCATAAAAAACAACTATAAAAATAAAAACGAGAAAATGTTTACATATACTTTTTCGAATTAGGCCTATTAAGAAATTCACTGACCTGTTTTAAACATAGAATAAACCAAATAATCAAGACAGTGCATTACCGAGATCTAATCACTGGTCATGAAAATGCAAATACTCCAACAAAGTTCTATAATCAAAAATGTTATCGGATGCCATGTACTGAAAGAATAAATATAATCTGTTGGGGACAATGTGCACAAACTGTCTAATCTTAAAACAAAGTTTAAGAAAAAATAGGTCAACAAGTGTTTACATATTTACAACCTGCTCAAAATTTGGCGCTGAGAGAAAAGTTAATCCGGAAATTTAATAGAAAACAACTAAAATTTATATATATTCTGAGCTTTACCAGTTTACCAAGGCAGGAATGTACCCGGTGGACACTTGTCCCTATATTTGCTGAAAACTGAAACAATAAGGTGAATCAGGACAATGGTTTAACCCTCAAACATCTTATATGTCAATTCAGCGCTCATGTAGATGTGCATCCAAGAGCCAGTGGCTATGAGACGCCATTCTAAAATTACAATTCTCTGCCTGGTCCAAGGACCTCACAAATTTCTGGGGCCTCAGTGAGTCAATGAAAGCAAGTTTCCACAACAGATGTTGTGCCCTGACCCGGGATATTTAGAGGATACTCTGGCGCAAGCCTGTCTTTATGATAATTGAGAACTGGTTAACTTGAAATGGCAACCATATAGGGGTATTTATTGCTAGGCTCCAATTTGGATTATTATTCAAAAGAGTGTTACATTTGACCCGTTACAAGATATTCCACGACACGGAGGGTGACGAAAATTGCGCAATAACACTATAATTCAATAACTGGGTGGCGCAGTTCCAGAAAATTCCACGATGATCTCATACGTTGACTCATACTGCCTGCTGACGCGATCTTTTCGATTTGAAACTTTATGACAATATATTCTAAAATTAGCTGAATCATCAAAGGGTTACGCCTTGCTACGCGAAGTCTATATAAGAGACACAGCGAGGTGAATGGACCCAACAATTTTCAAAGCAATTATTTTCAAAAGTAGACCTTTTACCTATTCGCCCGATGGTCAATTGCCAACATTGGCCCTGGCTCCCCAATCAGGGTTCTAGCTAGACAAGTTTGAGTGCCGGGCTCCAGTGACAATCCAGGGTGACCTACTAGACCCCCCTCCCTTGAAGAACTGTTCAAATTTAGTCCACTTTTATTCACAAATTGTCAACAAAAAAGTGTTTTTGATATAAAAAAAATATTATTATTATTTTTAAACGGAATGCTATAGAAAGATTTACAAAATATTTTGTATGTACAATGGATATTCAAAATACAATGGATATTCAACTGTCAAAGTGCCCCCTCTCCCCCCGCCCCCCCCCCCCAAAAAAAATACAACATATGCCGGAAACTCTTCTCTCAATTCCCATTGTTATTCATCTTGCCCAAACTTTTTATCGCTTTTATTTTCGTCCCAGTATCATTCAATAGAAGCCATACGGCACATGTTCCTATAAACTACACAAACAACTTTTGTCAATATCAAATCCCCCACAAATCAAAAGAATGTCGCTCAGTCCGGTATAATGTTAAGTGCATATGGGGTTTATAACAAATGTGATTGGTTACTTACATTTGGACCGGTCTATAAGCACACCTTGGGCCTTTGGGGATGTAATATTTACTTTGTTAAAGTTTGTTTGTATGGTAAGTGATGGACTTGGCAAGCCGCCAGCAGTGATTCACAAGGATTGAAATGTGAACCTGAACTGTGTGTATGTACGTATGTTTATGCAAAGAGCTTCATGTATGGATGATTTTATGTAGGGATGTACTGGATATCCGGTCCGGCCGGATTTGGGGGAATCCGGTTCCGGTTCCGGTCGGATTTTCCCCAAATCCGGCCGGAACCGGATTTTTGGCAATTTTAACAATTGAAGATTTACTTTTTCCTCAATATTTGATTGTTTAGCTTGTTTTTATGTTGCAGGATGTTTTGATTGGAGATGCTTGTGTAAAGGTGAAGTACTAAAGTTCTTTGGCAGGGATCCTGGTTTTCCTCTCCTTATTCCTTTTTTGCACAAAATACATTCAGCAATTTCATCAGCTTGATCTTGGACAGTAAAATGTTTCCAAATGAATGAGGATGCCTTGTTCTTTTATGATGCCTATATTCAGTCTTTCCTCTGTATCACTGTAACTCTAATATGCATAAAACAACACTTTAAACCTCATATATACATGTAGAAAGGAATAGCATGAAATGCATTCACATATTGCCTCAAAAAGAACAATAGACCCTTTGTCTTGCAGACTTCCTGTCTGGTCTATGAGTCATCAGCATCACATTGAGATTGGGATCACTGTTTTTCTTAAGTATCTTACTTGGCTACAATGAAACTTGAACTTCTGAATGGTAAAATCTAGGTAGTAAGACCAATCCAGATGTCATTGAAATATTGAATGATGGCTGAAAGTTTTTAAACATTATCAAATGTTTTGAGATGCAATTATAGTAAAGAGCCTAGGCTACAGCCTGTAGAAGCATGTATAACTTATTAAACTTTTATTAGATGGGGAATTTAATCCCCTCACCCCACCCCTCCCCTCCCCCCAAAAGAGTATTAAGTATGGCTTGGAATTTTAACAGTCCATTTATGATGATAAATGAAGAGGATAGACAGTTCTCTTTAGGTGCACAGTCATTTTTGCTACAATTTTTAGACATTGCCCGTTGTTTTCATACTTTAATATCTTGATAGGGCTGAGACAATCACGCAAAATCACACTTTTCTTAAAACAGTACCCAGAATCTTTCCTCTTATTAATATCTTCAAATTTTGCCTAAATTTCCAAATTTGGTACATGTTAGGATTAATCCAGAACTTTCACTAATTTTGATTTGATTTCATCACAATATGCCCAATAATTGTTATTTTCCCAAAAATTTGGGTTGCTAGCCATTAGTAGCCAACTTGACAATCCCCTGCCCCCACCCCTTTCCCTTTGTTTCTTAAGATTATGAGAATTCTTGTAAGCAATGAAAAATCCGGTTCCGGCCGGATTTCAACCTGGATCCGGCAAAATCCGGTTCCGGCTGGATCCAAAAATTTGGATCCGGTACATCCCTAATTTTATGATAATATGTATATTTAATTGCGTTAAGTTCATATAGTTCAGTTGTTTTTTATCGAAATTTAATGTGCGTAATGTATGTTATGTTATGTGTGTAAATCAGCAGATGACATAAATAGAGCGAGATTAAAAGGAGATCTATTTAAACGCTTAATTAATTACCCGAATTGAACTTTTGAGTGTTGGGCGGAAGAGTGAATCTTAAAGCCGAGTGCTGTGCGGGAATTGTGAGTCCTGGGCGGGCCCGCCCAGCGTAGCTAGAACCCTGTCCCCAATCTCAAATCCACGGAATTTGCCTACCGAAAGTGGGGGGAAGTCAAAAGTGGAGAGGACATGGGAGGTGTGTGTGTGTGTGGGGGTAGGGGTTAAGAAATCACGCTAAGATACAAAAACATAAAAATCACCATACAAAAGTATCGTTTACATTTGGAAAACGTGTAGGGGTGGGGCAAGTTGCCTCATGCTCCCCAAAATCCCGCCTATATATGTTCAAACCATGTGTGTAGGAATCGGGGACCAGAAGCACGTCCCCCCCACTTTGAAGAAAACTGACAAACGCACTTCTTTTTGAGAAAAAAAAAGAGTGCCCCTCAATTACTGTCAGATTTTCTGTCCCCTTGCCCCGAGTTCCTTCCGACACCTCTGGATATTATTCCAAAATATGTCACTAATATTTGCATACAAATACTCCCTGACATATTCAACAATATTTCTATATCCTCTCTGGACCCCGCTGGCGCCACCCATGACTTAGGCTTAAATCTTTTTATATTTCAATCCTCCCCCCTATACAGGCCAATAAGTTTGATAGTTTATTTACCAAAATTATAATTCTTTTTAGGTTTCTCCAAGCCATTTTCCTTTTTACCAGTTTACATTCAAGTTTTTAATCTTCAGATCTTTTATTTATGTTTTGCCATTTAAGTATAGCATGTTATCTTTAGAGGAAAGGCGACAAAACTACGGGAAAATGTATCTGTTGTTATTTGTAAAAAGTGTTTGCATAATATATTTGTATTTGGGATTCAATATTCGTAAAAGTTGGCAGAATAATTCGAAGAAAATGTTGTAACGTGTTTACACCACAGCTACCTAGGGGACAGCCCGAGTCTGTAAAGTCTGTATATACTTTTGCATTTCTTTGACATAATTGCTTTTAACGATTTAACAATATTTACCGAAATTTTTATTTCTGCTTAATTTACTGCTTTTCATTTAAATTTTATATAACTTTGATGTAACTTTTTAGAACTTTTATATTTATATACTTTTTTAATATCTTTGTACGTTTTTCTACAGGCTGACAGGGTGACAAATTTCCATCTTTTTGTTGTGGACGAAATCAATTGATCATATCTTATTACTGGTGATTGCTTGGCGATTGTTGAGTTCCTTCTAATTTTTGTTTTTTATTGTATTTATGTTTTAGTGCTTACAGCTCCGTGGGAGTTGAACGGTAAGCCTGTGTTATGTAATAGGCCCACATCAACAGTAAACATGGAGAAAGTGTCACATAATGAGTCGGTGCAGTATAATGTGTGTACGTGTGATGGGGTAGGGATAGGTTTAAAACACGGAATTACTGCTGTTTAAAAATAAAATATAAAAAAAGTAGTTGTTGAAAAATTACTGCTGCTACTAGAAATTTCCGATCATGACCTAGGATAAGACTTATAGGCCACACTTGAAATGGCAACCATAGGGGGTCATTAGTGCTCGACTACAAACCTCAAATTTGGTTGAATTATCATTATTATTTAACAATTGTCAAGTGAGAAGATAATTTCGTCAGCCACCCATTCTCTGCAAAAAAAAAAGTTACCTCCTTGGGTGCAAATTCAAGGGAAAATTTGAAATTCTTTTTAAGGCCTTAAAATTGTTTAAGGTTTAGTCCTTTCTTATTACCAAAATCAAGTTAAATCAAAGTATTTACATTTGATCATGAACAAATCATCTGAAATTTGGGGTGAAAATACCACTCCAAAATATATTGACTGCTATTTAGTCATTTATTAACCAGTTAACTAGTTATGTAAATGAATTTCACAGATGCTGCAATCAAACGGCTGGTTTAAGTCTAACAATGACTCTCAAAATAGCTTAAAATTCCCCCGATTTTGCACCTAAGGAAGACAAATTTGGAGTTTTTTATGCAGAGAATGAATTGCTAATGAATTTATCTTGCCATTTTTAAGAGTTTTATGACCAGGGACACATGAGTTTTTAAATAAGAATCAAAATTCAACAAAATTTGAGGTTTTTCCTATGCAGCCTAAATGATCCCTATTGTCATTGCAAGTGTGGCGAGGTTTTATCAATTTACAATTAACTGTGTCAATTTACAATTAACTGTGTCTTATTGTCTTACATCGAGAATTTACTGCCTTCATTCAGTGTATGAATATTCATCATACAGTTAACTTGAATTTTCGTTAACTTCTACTTGAGGAATAAATTATCAGAGACAATTTTTGCTTTAAGTGTCTGCCGATATAGCCTATATCATAAAAAGTGGATTTTACAGCTGTTATAAATTATTTCAATGAGCTCATAAACGAGCTTAAAGGAGGCATAAAGTCATATGATAGAATTAAAAATAACAAATCTTACCAAATTTCATACCTCCCGAAGCAATCTAACACATTTTGTAGACTTCTCAAAAACTTTAATGCTACTACAAAATAGTACTACAGGAGTCGCCATTTGATTTCAAAACATGCAGATTATGTCATCATCCCAGCAGGATGTTGGAATGCTTTGTATTTCTTTATAATCTACCTCAAGTTTTCTAGCTTATGAAAAATGTTTTTTTCTTATGTAAGAGTCAAGAACATTTTTGTGTAGACATGAAATTATTAAAACATTCTGTTAAAATGTTGTATCACATCATTTTGGAATGAAAATTTGAATCACATTTATAAAGAAATACATTGAAATCCTTATGTCCCTGTTGGGGAAATTATGCCATCATGCACAATATTTCAATCCAGAATTGAACAAAATGGCAGCCCCCATGAATAACTTGAGATAGGAATAAGATTGTGACTTGCTGTTTGTGGTAGTTGGCTAAGATTGTTACCCCCTATCCTATAAATTAATGCATGTATCAGACTTTATGTCTGCTTTAAAACTTTGAGAGAAATCATCACATCATTCTTCGCGGAACTGGGTTAAATATTATATTGTGATACTAAAAAAGCGAGCCGTCGCCCACAGAGAGACCAGACAGATAGCGCATCATGTTTACTATCACAGTATCAGATTATGATATATAAATCGGTTTTATTATATTAAGAATGAGTCATTTTATAAGAAGAACGTTTATTATTTTGAATTCAATCTCTTCAAAATGTAAAGCCACTGATCTTGATTTTATCTTTTGGCATTCTTCTGTTATTTTTTCTTATTTACAAGAGCTACTCCATCATTGATGTTCTGTGTTTCTCTTGCGAAACATTGTTCACTTGCTTCTCATTTCAGTCCAGTCAAATGGGCCTGTTTCTGAAAACTACCGATGACAAGACCATATCGATTACAATCGATGTATCGGCCACTCTCAAGGATTTGAAGGATATGATCTTTAACAAAACAGGAACCCCTGTCTCTCAGCAGTGGTTGGTGTCGAGAGGAAAAGGTTTGAATGGTGACAACAAAGGGCTACAGAAGGATTTGCAGGTGAAGAAGGACGCCACTGTTCATCTCATGTTGAAGGGTCTTGGCGGAAAGGAATGAAAAGGTTCGGTCCAGTAGGGAAGATATTAAGTGGGGGAATTCTACCCAGTCGTACATTTGAAAAACAAAATCATAATCAATAGGATTTGATTATATCAAATCATACTTTGCCAGTAGCAAAGTAGTTACAAATTTTATTTCCTCAGTATTTTTCAGCGTATAAAACAAGAAAAAACAATTATATTACAAAGTAAAATCTTGTAAATATTTCTAAAAAACAATTACAGCGAATATAAGTCCCATTTTGTTATTACATTATTTCTCATTAAATTATTGTTGATTACATGTGTGTTTAATATACCATGACATGCATGATGTAGAAATTGTTTAGAATCTATCTTTGTTAATATAACAAAATATTTTCACAGGCCTATAATGTTAAGAAGCAGTATAAAGTTTAAGATTTACTTCCACTTATCAAATTACCAGATGTCAATATTTGACTTGAATGTTCATGAAAGGATATTCATTACTTAGTTATTGTCCAAAATGGCAATTTATGATAACCAATCTTAACATTACTACTTTACTACATTTGACATAGGCCTACTTGTATGTTCGTTAAGTTGAAAACTTTTCTCAGTTGAAAAAACAAAACGTTACATAGCACCTCCCACGTGGTCCGGTCACACATATCTTCAACAGAGTAAAACACAAAGATGAGCTATTTTAACTCTGTCAGGCAAGTAGCCACGGAGATGTCCCCTTCCCAAAACATTAGAAATATAGGTAAGTGGGTAATGAGTGTTTTCATTGTTTTATGTTAGTTTTACCTTCACCTAAATGTGCCCCAAAGTACCAGTTTTGGTCACGTGGATCAGTGCCTGACCCATATGCTCCCAAAATGTACATAAAACTGAGAATGCATTTTCAGACAATCAGACTGTTTTCGGATTTTTGTCGGTGGTTGGGTGACATTTTATTCATTTGTTTATTTAAGAAACAGATCACAACAAACTATGTTATTTATTATTAATGTTCATCTGAAATTACGATCAATAATTGCAAAAAGAGTGATCAAATATACGATATTAAAGGGAAGTGTAGTAGGAATTTTAAGGTGTACAGGTGGACTTAGACGTACAACGAGCCTAATAACATTTCAATACAAGGTAACAAGAAAATAATTGAAATAACAATGTATAGGTTATAAGAAATCATAGACTGCGCATTCGATGGCAAGGTACTCCCAGTTTGACTTAAAACGTGCCCTTGTAAGTTTGTCATTGTGCCGTACGTGCCCAACCTTTTACTCCTGTTCCCTGCTCCCACCTGATGCCCATCAAATAAAAACGCATATTTGACATGTTTTAAGTCTAGAATTTGATATGTGATTCTTCCTTCAAAGTGAGCTGATTAAACGCTAGAGATTGCAGTTTTCGGACCTTTACCCATGACTCCTTGTGGCAGTACAATTTTCTATAGTGCACTGAAGAACTTGAAATGCATTTTTGGTTAAAACTTTCGCTTAACTTTTCTTTAAAATGGCCCCAAATTTATTAAAAATGTACAAAATTGGTTAAAAGTCACCCAAAGTTTGCTTGAATTAATACAGGTTAAAAATCGCTTAGGCTGATTTAAGATTTGCCTAAATTTCCCAAATTTCGTTAAAAATGGCAGAAATTTAGTTTTAAATGGCCCAAATTTCGTTTAAAAATGGCGTTAATATAGTTAAACCAGAACCAAAAAGGTTTTGTGGTTCCAATGCTTTGTAACTTGTGTCTTCGAGCAGGGAGCAATGGCAACTCCCTGCTTCGAGATGCCTTGCATGGCAACATCGCACATGTGGACAGCATGTGCCTTGTTGGCAATGCATGTTGATAACAAATTTTCAGGGATAGTAGCACAACATGGGTGATATATGCCAGAGCCGTGGTCAGCGTGGGGGCCGTGCCCCTCCCCCTTGCAAAGGTTTGTGCCCTCTTGTGTGAAGTCAAACTGAAAAAAATTACTGTGTGGTAAAATATTCAAGTAGGACAATTTTCTATCTTTATTCGTGTAAGAACATGCATTTTTGATTACAACTTTGGCTCAAATTTCCTTTAAAATAGCCCAAGTTTGGTTAAAATGCACAAATTTGTTTAAAGTCTGCCAAAGTTTGTTTAAATTAGTACAAATGAGATTGAAAAATTGCCTAAATTGCTCAAATTCTGTTAAAAGAATGTCCTTAATGCATGTGGTTAAAAAATCGTCCATTATATATCAAATTGTAGTAATTAACTTGTTTCAGTTTGCTCGACATCACTTAATATTGAATATTTCATTAACCGAAGTCAGATTAAAAAGCCATATTTTCGGGCACTTTTTCCCATCTCTGGCGCCGATAGCTGGATACACCACTGCCCATAAGGGGCAGTGGTGTATCAGCAGGTCGATTTTTAGCTTTTGATAAGCTCACTTTGAAGGGAGAATCACATATCAAATTCCATTTGAGATCAAACTGGGGCACCTTGCCACGGAAGGCGGAGTGTACAACTCCGATACCTTACCCTCTGATTCGCCCCTGGCCATTTTTTTTTTATCATTTAAATTATGATCTAAAATTTCATTCGAAATCTTGACCGCAAATTTTGAAAAGAAAACAACACACACACACAGAAAAAGGCTGCAGCCTGAAGCCCTGCGCCTCATCTTAATGCCACGTTCCGGACACTTGAAAATACATAATTTGGAACTGCAAATATTAATATGTATATATGCGACTAAAGCCATGCATGTTACCTAAAATTCGGGAACTTTGAAAAAAGTCGGGCAAATTTAAATGACCCCCTCCATCTTTATCGATGCCACTGTCCGTCACATCTGGCTTAGATGGAAAAAAAGCACTTATATACCTAAGTTAGGGGAGTAGGTAGCTCAGTTGATAGACAGGTAGCACACGACTGAGATGTGAAGGAAGTGGGTTCAAGCCTCGGTCAGTCTGTTTTTCCACAGCTACGCAAATAGATACGCCAAACATCAAAGCGGAAGTACGTCGTTTGCAGCTCCTACCAAAGAGCTTCTAGAAGCTCTTTGCTCCTACCCATCGTTCAGTTGTTGAGAGAATGGCAATGGTCGAATCAGCAGCTGCCAATATCGCCTACCAAGCTGCCAACTTCGCCTACCAAGCTCGCCTATACAGTATACCTGCCTACTGCCCACCAAGCAAAAAAGGATGCTGAGACAAGAGGCTTGCAATGGTTTTACTTCATGCTTGGTGTTAATGTGGTGGCCTGACTTCTAAACAGGAGAGATGTCTGACTGGTTATCGTAGTTCTTTTGGATGCCCCTGTTCACCAATAGCGAATTGGAATATGAACCAGTTCTGCACATGTTGTGGAATTACACACTAAATGTATTGTTCATGGATATTATGTCTTGCATCTATCCTTCAGGAAGGTCTATAACTGAAATGTGTATTGTGGGGATTGAGAGTGATTTATTTATGCATTGGAGATGGAATAAAAAGTGATGAATAAAGTCGACGTTTTTTCATATTTGGATTTGGATATTTTGTTTTAGCACAAAATTGAAGCTTAAGCCATTAAGCTCTCAGTTTTCCTTTTCGTTATGCCCTTTCCATCGTAAGCCTCCTTACATGCCTTACCGCATTTACTTCAGTTTGGTATGAACTGATGAAGTGGTAATGCAGATTTCGCTCGTACTTTTCCGGCTCTTGATTTAATTACCTCTCTGTAGTTCCGCGTTCTAAAACAGAAGCAATTGACTGTGTATATGATAGTATGAGCAAACGGCTTGATGATTTTCATCAGTGCAGGATTTTGATTCCAAATTTCAACGTGACAACCAAAACAATGCGATGAATTGATATAACAAATGAAAACAAGAAACTAAAATGAAACGAAGATAGACGTAAACAAATATAAATAAATATGAGTTTAGTCGCCTTTCACATGGATCTGCAATCGTTTAAACAGTTTAACAATTAAGAAAAAAATCCACGGAATTTCTGATATCACCACCTTAAGCGTACAGTATAGTGGGGGAAATAGCTATCAGGGTCACAATAGCTCTGTGACTTTTGATGGATTGCACTGCCCATGTGAGCTTGAGTACAATCAGATGTTGAGACAGGCTTGGCATCTTTCTTTCTGCATGCTGATGGATTGTACTAAAATGCCGCAAAAATGTACAAAGTAGTACCTAATCACCCCTAAAATCACATATTTGACGTCTGACCTCTGATCGTAATCACTGAAATAACTTCTAATTTTTCTAACATTTATCGTAACCTACTGTATGACACTTTTCATGCTCACGTCACACTTGCCATTCCATAACTATACGGAAAATGGTGAAAAGAAGTCAATAGCTCTTTGACCTTTTGTCCCCAGATTCTACAGGACACAAATTTATGTATCAAGGTGTCATGGTACAACATAAGATTGGTATAGGTCTTGTACTTTTTGAGTCTAAGAATCCGCAAAATTTTGGCAAAAAAAGCACTTCTTTGACCTCCGATTATTTTAAAGTTTTTCTAAAATGTTAAGCCCTACCCACCTATGTAATTCGTAAAGATACCAAGCATTTCCTTGAAAATATACAGCCATCACCAAAACTTTTGATCTATGACCTTTGTACCCCAACACCTTGGAAAAAAAGTTTTGGGCCGGGGGTACCCGTCCACCAATTTCGGTTCATGTGTGTATTACAGTTTTTGAGTTATAGGCCACGCAAAATTAATTGTTGCATACGCACACATACACACACCCATAAATACGTAAAAATCACAAAATTTTGTCCAAAAACATGACCCCTAACCCCTATTATGAGGTCATTACATGAGACCCCCTGGCAGTTCTTTGCCTACAGAGGGATTTCATCACGTGACTATAATTCAACTGGGGACCATTTTGCAGGACAGAGCTTTGCGCGTTGAGTATTTCACGCGTCTCATCTTCACACATCACACGTAAAACAAACACTCGATTTAAAACACGCGCCAGCACGCGCTGGTGATGAAAACACGCGCCAGCACGCGCTGGTAATGAAAAGACTCGCCGTGCATGTTTGTTTGATGAGAGCTTAACGGCACCACGACAACGAGGTGCCGGCCGGGCATGTAAAACACGGGCTGGGCATATAAACATGCGCTGGTTTAAATAAACTGGCCAGACAATTTAATGTTTAATTCATAAATAGTAGTAAATTAAGTTTCTAGCTTTCTGATTGGCTAATAGGTGGTCTCGAATACATTCGAGACCAGCATGATGTACGTTTGGAGAACGATGATGATCAAAACTGTCCATATATTAACACACTTATCAAGTATAATAAATGTACATCATCCTAGGTCTAAAATGGCACAAATTGAGACTGGCTGCATTCGCATCTGTCTCCTAGCCTAATCCGTAAATACTTGGATAAATAATTGGATAATTGATGGTCTGGAAAACATTCGAGACCAGAATGACTAGTAGTACGTTATGGCAGTGCATATGTGCCCCTCGGAATACACATTAGCAAAATAATGAAAACTGTATCTAAGGATGCAAAAAATATAAACAAATATGTATGCGTAGGACCTATGTGAAGAAAAAAACCCAACCACAACATTCGAGCCACAACAATCACGACTCTCAATCAACAAATCTAACTTTGATTCAAGAACAATCACCGTCAGCAACTAACTCTAATTTAAAATTTGCCACTCATTCCTCTACTGACCAGAACATAAATCTTGAGAGCTTTGCAAAGTCAATCTTCGGCCCAAGTAAATTGCTACTATTCAAAATACCTCATTTGAACAGCAGATGTATTAACAGTAACTAGCACTAGGCCTTGGATTTACAGTCCGCCGTTGTGTGTGTCTGGGTACGTACGTGTGTACATCATTTAGTCTAACTTACGACTTGAGAATGTCTAGGCCTATTTTGGTCACAAAACAAACGAGCAGCTAACTACTGACTATCCCAACTAAGCCTAAACTTGATGTTCCCAAACTGTCTAAATTGTTTAAAAAGATGCCTTAGCTAAATCTACATTCATCATTTTACCTTTGTCCCTAATTTTGATAATGTTCCAAAGACATTATTTACAACTTTGTTCTGAATACTCAGAGTGCAATGCTAAGTTACGCGATTCAACAGTTCTGTATTGTTTGGTCTGTTAATCTGCTGTCAAAACTTGATAACCTGTGACCTGCCAATTTTAATGTATTTCTAGCTTCTTGCTGCTCGGAAGTAATATAAAAAAGGTGCTTGAGACTTAAAATGTTTTTGTTTTTTTTATCCATTAAATTTGGCGAGTTACTTATCAAGCTCAATCATCTGTGATCGGTGGTATCGTACGATCAGATGATCAGTTTACGAGTTGGTCGTCGCAACAAAAATTAAAGGAACTTTTAAATAGATTACGTACGTCACAATGAGTGTTAGGAGAATATGAAAAGTGTTCAAAATTAATTGCCTTTTTTTTTAAATATATATTTCCACCCAAAAAATAAATATTCATGAATGGGGATAAAAGCAAGGGTGGTCGGTCTTAAATGGCATTTTATCCCCTTAATATAGAATGTTATTTTAAAGAAAAAATTACCCTCCAAGTACTTCTAGTAATCTTAATCAGTGGATTCTAAACACGTCTATTGGTCAGTGCAACCAACTGCACAGCAAGATTCCGGCATATTACTTACAAAAGTGATCTTATATAACAACATGCAAACGTATCTAAGTGTACAGCAGATGTCAGTCGGTCCTAGAAAATGGCGATGTAAACAAAGTCATGTGACCTCATGACGTCAAGTGAAACATCCTTATACAGCAAAGTGACCATAATATCTCATTCCCTCATGGGTGATGAGATAATAAGTTTTGACATTAGACAGTGAAATATGTGAGCAGAACATGAACAGTACTAGTCAACTGCAGATATAGGTATCACAGATATAATAAGGTATCACTCCGCCATTCAAAAGTGAGAACCCTCAGAAAAAAGGCTAATACAAATATTTTCCAGAGCTTCCACTTCATGATACAGAAAGTTGAGAAGTTAAAATGTTTAGGAATGGTAAGAGAAAGAATAGGTCTTGACAATGCATATCTAAACTTTGCGACAATTGCTTCAGTAAAACTTTCAAGGGGAACTATTTTACCATGGACCCATACCAAAATTTGAGTGATTTGGTGAGGGTGTATAACACCTCTTCACTTTAGCCTGAAACACTCACAAAAAGGGCCAAAACCTCTAATCATCACCTATTAAAAGTACCCTCATCCGAAAGATATTAGACGGTACTTTTTGGAAAACATCCCAAATCTATAACATTCTGGTAGAAGGGCCCCGAACTTGACTCTTTCTTCATAGGCTTCAATGGGGAAAATAATTAGTTCCCTGCTACCTCTAACTGCGCTACGTAAAAGTCTATTAATAGGTAAGTATAATCCCCGGGAGCATTCTGACCTCTACAACTTACAAGCAAAGGTAAAGTCGAACCAGGGAGTTAGTCGAACGTGACGTATTGGGAATCCCCGTGTTAGCTACCGTACAGGCGACGCGTGTGTACATATAGGCTATTTAGATATAGCATAGTATTTTAGTAGGAGCTGTATGCGATTACATGTAATACAACTGTTTGAAAACGCTCGTTGCTGTTTATCTGGAAAAAAAAAGATGGAGAATTTCTAACGCTACGCGACTGAGAAAAACAACATCATTTTGAAATATGTGTTATTCAGTTAGAAGACGTTCCTTGAGAGACGCTAAAAGGGTGAGTCCAAATTTGTTTATTCAATCATCAATGTATATGCAGAGAGCGTGTTAAACTACGTATAGGCCGAAGGCCGAGAAACGAAACTTTTGTACAAAAAATCGTGATGCGTCAACTATGCGACCGGTGGATAGTGCATGCGTAACGAGCCGAGTGATAGCGTACCGGCTGGGCTGGGCGGAGAAAACGACAAGATAGGATAGAGAGCGAGTTTTTTAAATATTTTTCATTCCACTGTAAATTGCTGTTTTAATATTTCCGTTTAGATTAAATGGCGTTGTGCAGACATGAAAACCAGCCAAGTTTCTTTTCAAGATTTTTTATTTTTTTGGAGGACGGGAACCATTATGAATCTGAATCTGAAACGGTTAAGTCGGCAAAAATCCTTCAAGAGGACATGAACGCCAACCGAGCGTAAAAAGTATGAGTAAAAAATGATATAAAAAAAAACTAGTTAGCAATACAGGTGTTAGTAAGTTTAGCTTTGAAACAGTTGAAGCTCCTTGCTTAGTGCATGAACAATGTCTGACGGTAAAGCATTCCAATCCTTTAGTGTGTGAGGGAAGAAAGAGTGTTTATACACATTCTTTTTAGCATAGGGAACCTGGAAAAGAACAAAAGTCATAACTTACAGAATTAACGTTGAATCATGCATTTTGTCACTAACTTAAGGCCTACCACTTGCGTTGTTTCAGTTTGGCGAGATATTTAAGATTAGATTGGCATAACTTTCAGACGTTGGCATGATTTCACCATAGAATAGGTCTGTTCGTACTCAACATACATGGGTTCTGGCGTACGTATGAAGAATTTGAATCGATTTTTGCAAAATCTCGAACATACCGCATCGCTGGTCCTAACAAATTTCGAGGTAGGCCAGGGCTAAAATTAGACGTACTGGGCATAATTCCACCACGGGCGGAGGGCGTAGGCCTACTAGGTCTCGGTTAAATGTCAATTTATACAAAAATGACAACTTTTTGGTCTAAGTGGAATAATTTAAATAAAAAATTAATTGCTAACTATTAGGGTTATTTCAAAATCCCTAAAAAAATTCTTCAAAAGTACCCCTAAATAAATTATGAATGGAGACTGAGCAGTCATAAACATTGTTCATCTTAGCTTAGGCCTACACTGACTATCAATTTTGTTATAAAGTTAACTAGAGTTAACTAGATTTACCCTACAACTTTAACTGTCTAGTGCCACCTTGTCCTTGTCTAAAACTCAAATTATTTGTATGTTTTAACAAGGAATTTAAAAGTAACTTGAAAAATGATTAAATGAGAAAAAGAAACATTAGCATTAAGACCCATACTTTCATCAGCTTCACTTCACAAAGTTTTTCTGATTTTAGGTAAAGGAAACACCACAATTTAGTTCACTTCATAAATCAATTGCGAAGTAATTACTGAAAGAGAGTGCATAGTTCTTAATAAATTTGCTTTTAAGAATTAATTACCTCAGCATGCAATGACAAGTTATCACAATTTAAATTTTTCAATGTCATGATATACAGATATATGCAAGTTACTGTCAGGCACCCTGTAAATACAACTCACAGCAATGTTTTCTTTTTCATTGTAGAAAAATATCATATGCATATTTCACTTGATCAAATTTTTGTTAAACTATCATTATGATATAGCCAATGACTTTTATTAAGCCTAGCTGTCTTAGCAAAGTATAAATACATTGTTTTAAAGCTAAAACTGTTCATGGGTTGCCATTAAGCCAACTCTTAAAATAAAAATATTTTTCAGTGTTTTACATTCAACATTAACAGCCATTTTATAGGTTTTTTAAAAAAGATGTTCAAGAACAAGTATTAAAAGTATTTGACACATTGAAAGATGAGCAGAACTTAAATTAAAGAGAACCTTTAATTAATATTGCACATTTCATCAGGATGACAATAGGTAGGTTAATTCAGTGAATACAATCATTTCAGTAACTTAAGTTTAACTTTTTAATACAAATCTGAGGTAGGCTTGCAGCTTTTGAAACAAATATGTTGTAAGTGAATAATTTACATTTCCTATAAAATAATAGTTTATTTATACAGAGAGTTGCCAGTAGAAAATGGCAACTCCCTGATTAATATCATTACGATATATTCAAGATTATGAAGAAATAAGTGTAACTTTGTTTCCATATGGATCCAAACTTTACTGGTCAAGATGCCAAATGAGTGTCAATGGTGACAGAAAGATTTTTGCTAACAAGCATATGATATAGACTTTGATACTGATACTTATTCTCTATATTATTATGACATCAACCTCAGCCTGGATGTTTCTCTATTAATTTTCTTTTTAATGGTATAAAAGCTGTTTGATATTGTAGTTCAACTTCCAAACAATTGATTCAATAAAACAACCCCAATGCAAATCAGCTGTTAGGCTTAGCCTAAACATAATGCTATACATTTTTGAGTTTTGATTTATTTACAATTTCACTATATTTGTATACCTTTAAATATATCAGCCCATTCTTTTTCAAAATTTCTGCATTTAAACAACCTGTAAAATCTTAAGGGTAATCTTTACATTGTTCTATATTGGATGAAAAGTTGTGTACATAATTCAAACTCAATCCAACGTGTCATACATAGGCATACAATATGTGATATAGAGACTGCCAATAGGTGTTTGTTTGCAAAGGCATTTTTATTTGGAATAAAGCAAGTTTCATTAAGTATATACTGTACAATTGATAACAAGTTTTCAAAGTTGTTGCCTGCATTAAGAATTACAACAAAGTTTATACTAAAAAAAAAGGTTGGTGGTCACTGTTATCAAAACAAACATTGAGTATTACTTGGCATGAAAAAGCTGTTGTAAAAGCCACAACATAGTGCATTTCATGTGCATGACTTTTTTTAATGAATGTATTTTAGTTTAAATCAGTATGTACTTTGGTAATCATGTCTGTTTTTTGCAGAAAAAAACCTGGGTTGAAAAATTGTTTGTGTGGAGTAACCCATCTTGTTTTAACAATGTGCATCGGTAGGAAGGCAACTTTTTTTGTAAAGGATGGCGACATCTCTACAAGAAATATATTATGAGATCTTCACATACATTCCGTATTTGACTAAATATGATTACTGACAGGGTAAAATTATAATGCCTATGTAATGAACATGTATGTAATGTATGTATTACATGTCTAATCATAAACAGGGTTTTGCAAGTAGACTTTAAGTTTTGATAATATTTTATAAAGATCATTTCAGGTACTGAAACTAGTATAAAAACAAATTAATTTGTACAGACATGATAAGTTTTCTGCAGATTTTCACCATGTTTAAAGAAATTTTATTCTATCTTCATTTGGTAATTCTTTGTGAAGACAAATTAACTTATTGAAAGTATATGTACTTTTAATTTGTTCACATGCATTATTATGCATTTCTAACAGCTTTTATTGAACACAAACAAACATAAGCTTTTGATGTGGAGCTCCACATTCTCACGTTACATATTACTAGCCTTAATTATTTTTTCTATATAACAATTGTATAACAGCCTAACAGGTGACTACAGTGTAAAGCAATACCTCATACTTTTGGTTAACTGTGATGGATAATATCTATTAGACAGCTAAAGATATTAATTAGACATCTTAAGAAAACATCCAGTGGACATCTCAAGTAGATAAGAGTGACAATTTTTTCAGGTTTAAGAAGGTGTCAGGTAGACATCTGAGGTAGATGTACATAAGAGTAGCAAATATTTGTCAGGTTTAACAATATAATGTAAGGTATACATCTTATATATATATATATATATATATATATATATATATATATATATATATATATATATATATATATATATATATATATATATATATATATATATATATATATATATATATATATATATATATATATATATATATATATATATATATATATATATATATATATATATATATATATATATATATATATGTATATATATATATATATATATATATATATATATATATATATATATATATATATATATATATATATATATATATATATATATATATATATATATATATATATATATATATATATATATATATATATATATATATATATATATATATATATATATATATATATATATATATATATATATATATATATATATATATATATATATATATATATATATATATATATATATATATAAATATATATATATATATATATATATATATACATATACATTTATATATATATATATTGTATATATATATGTATGTATGTATGTATGTATGTATGTATGTATGTATGTATGTATATGTATGTATGTATATGTATGTATATATATATATACATATATATGTATATATATATATGTATGTATGTATATGTATGTATGTGTATGTATGTATATATATATATATACATATATATGTATATATATATATATATATATATATATATATATATATGTATATATATATATATATATATATATATATATATATATACATATGTATATATATGTATATATATACATATATATATATGTATATATATGTATATATATATATATATATATCTATATATATATATAGATATATATATAAATAAATATATATATATGTATATATATATATATATATATATATATATATATATATATATATATATATATATATATATATATATATATATATATATATATATATATATATATATATATATATATATATATTCAATTTGTATCTCTTTACCTTATTAGCAGCTTAAAGGCATATGGTTGTGTATAGGCAAAAATAAGTAAAGTATTTAAAATATAAACCATCATAGTAGCAAAACATTTCATCAAATTCGGTTAAACATTGGTTAAATCTCAGGCCTCAATTTGCATACTTTATGCAAATTTTGTTATAAAGACCTACTACAGGTCAGGACGACCCTGGCGGTTTCTTGAGTAAATCCTTTGTAACTTAAATGTCTTTCATAATTCATTGATGTGGTGTTTAAAATTTTGACCTCTTGAAAATTTGAGTATAATATTTTAGTGCTAAGAACTAAGAGTACTAACTTAGGACATGCAGTGCAGTGATTATCAAGAGATGAAGCTTTTTTTTTGCGAAAGAAATTGGGATGAATAATACTAGGTCGAATATATATTGCTCCCTGCTTTGATTGAAATGTGAACGGCTTTTAAGATTTAGCGGACAGTCGTAGGATACGAGGTAAACAAAATCATAAAGCAAAATAAAATTCAAAAAGAAAAAGAAAATGCCTTTGGCCTAGCTGCGTTAACTTAGGGCCCATTATCCGACTATGCTACTCATACAGTCATAGGCCTAACGTTAGTACTAACCTTAGTAGCGTTAGGCATAGGCCTGTGGCCTTGTTGCATAAGTTAATTTCCTGGACAGACGTATCCAGATAGGCCCACAGCTAAGGTTAAAAACCTTCATTTAACCATTTTAATTTATAATTATAGAAAAAATAACCGACGTCAATGAGGTTTCACTGCGACTGATGACTGGTTTGGAATGGTTTGCCTGAGTGGGTAGTTAGCTCCGATTCTGTTTACAATTTCAAGGTCAACATTGATAAGTTCTATACTAATTCTGGGCGTCTTTGATTTTTTCTTTTCTTTTCGTGGTGGTATTAGTTTGGTCTTTTTATGAGGTGACTAACCCTTCTTAGCCCGTAATCTTGTTATGTAATGCTATGATTCATGTCACAGCCGTAACATTAACGTTCGTGCCAACAAACAAAAAAAACAAAAAAAGTAACAATCACCAAATTGTATAAATCATTGGTCAATACTATTTTGTTCACTAATTTCTGATCAAATTAAAGTGTTTCGTTGGAATTTATTTATGAAATAAGCCCAAAAAAAGAACACTTTACGTGTATTTCGTGACCAATCCAAGTAATTTTCGAGTAGAACTTGTTACATACATATGCATTGTATCTTCCCGCAATGCGCGTACTAGTCTCGAACAAATACCCTTTAAATTGAGTTAAAACATAAAGGGCATTAAATGAACATTTTTATCTAGAAAAATAATGCAAATTAAAATCAACAAGTACACAATTTTAGACTCATGTACCAATTTTTACGAATCAATCATTTACTTAAATGTATACCGTGTTTTTCAAACGCACCACGTTCTCCCCACACTGTATGTATAGGAAGTTTCGTCTCTCGGCCTTCGGCCTCTACGTAGTATAAGGTGATTGACGTCGCGCTTACTGGTAGATGTTTTGGAATGGGGTCTACTGGAGTTTATGCTGACGTCATATGACTTCTATGATTGTCGTACAGCTGATTGGCTGGCTAACAACTCATGTACATTTTTAAATAGATTCAATTAAGAAGTAAACATTTTTATTGAACTTTGACCTTATGAATAATCAACAAAATGTAGTTCTACTCTCAGACTTAAGTAATGGCTTAATAATTGTTCGCATCGTGAACAGAAGACCAACAGAAAATAAATCGATTCTACTATTTCTAAGTAAGTTTCATACGGGATTATTTTGTGGATAAACAATAAATTTGTTGTAAACCTGGTGATAAACGATTTTTAATATTTTAGTGACGAATATTCTCAGGGAAGTTGTGTAAATTTAAGACGTTCTGCCAAAAAAGTTTGTCTTTCATCTTCAATAGTGTGCATAGGAATAAACCATAAGCAATCACGCAATGTCAGCATACAGAAACGGGTTGAAGTGAAAGAAATTACGGCCAAACGATGGTAAATTATTTCTCAACTATACTCCCCGTCGTAAACTTTGGACCGATGCCAGCCGTGTTAGTATGGCTGCCGTTAGTGATGGCTGGCCATCCGAGGGTTGTACGAAACCTGTGTAGAAGCTCCTTGCTTATAACCCGCTGTACTGTTTTAGGCGTTGTATTAAAAAATATAGGAAAATCTCAGTTTTAAGATCTTTATGAAAACAAACCGTTTTACCTTTTTTTTGCCCACAATGCTTATCCATTATGTTTGAAGCCCATCCATGTCCTCAAAAACTGTCTTTCCGGTGATTTTAGTCACTTTTTATTGAAGTATTTTGGACTACTTTTCTTTCCGTAAAAAACGTCTGACGAGCTCTCCAAAGTACGGTCAACTTTTTAAAACACTACATTTGGGGCTAAAATTAACAATTTAACGGGGGCAATATGTTTGAGATTATTTTAGGAAAAAAAAATAGCGATAATACTTACAAAGTACAATTATATAATCTAAACATTTCTTCCTGTTTTATTTTTTTGTTTTCGCACACAGTTTTTTTACTAAAATTATTTAATAAAGAAAACCTATATGAACAAAAAAAATGTTGTCAGCGAAAAATCAATATACAGTTTAGTGAAACTTCCGAAAACTTATTTGCGGACATTTGATTAGTTGATCACAAACGTTCGGTGACTAAGAAAGATGACGACCAAAACATGAATCCTAGGTACTACTGACAGGTACTGGGTACTACTGACAGGTACTGGGTACTACTGACAGGTACTGGGTACTACTGACAGGTACTGGGTACTACTGACAGGTACTGGGTACTACTGACAGGTACTGGGTACTACTGACAGGTACTGGGTACTACTGACGGGTACTGGGTACTACTGACGGGTACTGGGTACTACTGACGGGTACTGGGTACTACTGACGGGGCTGGGTACTACTGACAGGTACTGGGTACTACTGACGGGTACTGGGTACTACTGACGGGTACTGGGTACTACTGACAGGTACTGGGTACTACTGACGGGTACTGGGTACTACTGACAGGTACTGGGTACTACTGACGGGTACTGGGTACTACTGACAGGATTTACTACTGACTGGGTACTACTGACGGGTACTGGGTACTACTGACAGGTGCTGGGTACTACTGACGGGTACTGGGTACTACTGACGGGTGCTGGGTACTACTGACGGGCACTGGGTACTACTGACGGGTACTGGGTACTACTGACGGGTACTGGGTACTACTGACAGGTGCTGGGTACTACTGACGGGTACTGGGTACTACTGACAGGTACTGGTTACTACTGACAGGTACTGGTTACTACTGACAGGTACTGGGTACTACTGACAGGTACTGGGTACCACTGACAGGTACTGGGTACTACCGACAGGTACTGGGTACTACTGACAGGTACTGGGTACTACTGACAGGTACTGGGTACCACTGACTGGGTACCACTGACAGGTACTGGGTACCACTGACAGGTACTGGGTACCACTGACAGGTACTGGGTACTACTGACAGGTACTGGGTACTACTGACAGGTACTGGTTACTACTGACAGGTACTGGTTACTACTGACAGGTATTGGGTACTACTGACAGGTACTGGGTACCACTGACAGGTACTGGGTACCACTGACAGGTACTGGGTACCACTGACAGGTACTGGGTACTACCGACAGGTACTGGGTACTACCGACAGGTACTGGGTACCACTGACAGGTACTGGGTACCACCGACAGGTACTGGGTACTACCGACGGGTACTGGGTACTACCGACGGGTACTGGGTACTACTGACGGGTACTGGGTACCACTGACTGGGTACCACTGACGGGTACTGGGTACTACCGACGGGTACTGGGTACTACCGACGGGTACTGGGTACTACCGACGGGTACTGGGTACTACTGACGGGTGCTGGGTACTACTGACAGGTACTGGGTACCACTGACTGGGTACCACTGACAGGTACTGGGTACCACTGACAGGTACTGGGTACCACTGACAGGTACTGGGTACTACTGACAGGTACTGGGTACTACTGACAGGTACTGGTTACTACTGACGGGTACTGGTTACTACTGACAGGTATTGGGTACTACTGACGGGTACTGGGTACCACTGACGGGTACTGGGTACCACTGACGGGTACTGGGTACTACCGACGGGTACTGGGTACTACCGACGGGTACTGGGTACTACTGACGGGTACTGGGTACTACTGACGGGTACTGGGTACTACTGACGGGTACTGGGTACTACTGACGGGTGCTGGGTACTACTGACGGGTACTGGGTACTACTGACGGGTACTGGGTACTACTGACAGGTGCTGGGTACTACTGACGGGTACTGGGTACTACTGACGGGTGCTGGGTACTACTGACGGGTACTGGGTACTACTGACGGGTACTGGGTACCACTGACTGGGTACCACTGACGGGTACTGGGTACCACTGACGGGTACTGGGTACCACTGACGGGTACTGGGTACTACTGACGGGTACTGGGTACTACTGACGGGTACTGGTTACTACTGACGGGTACTGGTTACTACTGACGGGTATTGGGTACTACTGACAGGTACTGGGTACCACTGACGGGTACTGGGTACCACTGACGGGTACTGGGTACCACTGACGGGTGCTGGGTACTACCGACGGGTACTGGGTACTACCGACGGGTACTGGGTACTACCGACGGGTACTGGGTACTACTGACGGGTACTGGGTACTACTGACGGGTACTGGGTACTACTGACGGGTACTGGGTACTACTGACGGGTACTGGGTACTACTGACGGGTACTGGGTACTACTGACGGGTACTGGGTGCTACTGACGGGTGCTGGGTACTACTGACGGGTACTGGGTACTACTGACAGGTACTGGTTACTACTGACGGGTACTGGTTACTACTGACGGGTACTGGGTACTACTGACGGGTACTGGGTACCACTGACGGGTACTGGGTACTACCGACGGGTACTGGGTACTACTGACGGGTGCTGGGTGCTACTGACGGGTACTGGGTACCACTGACTGGGTACCACTGACGGGTACTGGGTACCACTGACGGGTACTGGGTACCACTGACGGGTACTGGGTGCTACTGACGGGTGCTGGGTACTACTGACGGGTACTGGTTACTACTGACGGGTACTGGTTACTACTGACAGGTATTGGGTACTACTGACAGGTACTGGGTACCACTGACAGGTACTGGGTACCACTGACAGGTACTGGGTACCACTGACAGGTACTGGGTACTACCGACAGGTACTGGGTACTACCGACAGGTACTGGGTACCACTGACAGGTACTGGGTACCACCGACAGGTACTGGGTACTACCGACAGGTACTGGGTACTACCGACAGGTACTGGGTACTACTGACAGGTACTGGGTACCACTGACTGGGTACCACTGACAGGTACTGGGTACTACCGACAGGTACTGGGTACTACCGACAGGTACTGGGTACTACCGACAGGTACTGGGTACTACTGACAGGTACTGGGTACTACTGACAGGTACTGGGTACCACTGACTGGGTACCACTGACAGGTACTGGGTACCACTGACAGGTACTGGGTACCACTGACAGGTACTGGGTACTACTGACAGGTACTGGGTACTACTGACAGGTACTGGTTACTACTGACAGGTACTGGTTACTACTGACAGGTATTGGGTACTACTGACAGGTACTGGGTACCACTGACAGGTACTGGGTACCACTGACAGGTACTGGGTACCACTGACAGGTACTGGGTACTACCGACAGGTACTGGGTACTACCGACAGGTACTGGGTACTACTGACAGGTACTGGGTACTACTGACAGGTACTGGGTACTACTGACGGGTACTGGGTACTACTGACGGGTACTGGGTACTACTGACAGGTGCTTGGTACTACTGACGGGTACTGGGTACTACTGACAGGTACTGGTTACTACTGACAGGTACTGGGTACTACTGACAGGTACTGGGTACTACTGACAGGTACTGGGTACTACTGACAGGTACTGGGTACTACTGACAGGTACTGGGTACTACCGACAGGTACTGGGTACTACTGACAGGTACTGGGTACTACTGACAGGTACTGGGTACTACTGACAGGTACTGGGTACTAAACACTATCGCATACGCCATGTACATGATTGGACATTTGAACTTCATGTAATGACCAAAAATCAACATTTTTCAACATTAAAGATCTGCCAGCAAATCAGCAATTTGTTTTGTACTGTAGCACGTTATTTTTTACTTTAAAGAATTCTTCTTTTTCATATGCGAATCGTTTACATAACCAGAGCAGAGAACTGATACGCTCTATGGCCAGGGAATTACAGCTTGCGGGATTTCTCTCAGTGTTCTTTTGGAAGCTATTTCGTGTTTTTGTCTATCGCCCATTAGCACTGCATGATCCAGTTATTGTCACAACCCACGTACACGTACGTTATTAATAGGACATTTGTTTTCTTTTTAGAAACAACAACAATTAGTGAACGTCGGCCAAAAAAACCCCCCAAAAAAACCAGACAGTGGGGAAGTAAAAGGCCTGGAACGGGGTATATGACGAATAACTATGAATGATCTTGATACAGAAACGTACTCTGCCCTGACTGCCAGTTATGACAGTATCAAATTAAAAGAAAATCGCTCGCCCCAAGAAATTCAAACACTAATTGTTTTTATTGGTACACCAGATCACGCCCACATTCATAACATATCAGGTAAGTTTTCCCTACACACTAATGAAAATTGAATCAGTGGATCTACCGGCAATCTGTGTCACTATACGGGTATGGTACAATAAATTCATTGCAAAAAATATACACGGTATACATGCTTCTCGGACGAGATTTGCTTGAAAATCTCTAAGAATTTTGGTGTTCGACTATGACCTCCAGCTTGCTTGTTTCCTATCCATCTTGCAAAAAAATAAAAAATAATAATAATTTGTAAATCCCCCTACTCTCCCCTACAGAATTGCCATTTTCCCCATAGGTTCCCCCTACCCCCTACATTTGGCTAAAATCCCCTACCGTAGGGGATTTCTCCTACGAGTGGCAGCCTTGTAACAAATGTAGTGTCGATATAATTAAAATATCACCCGTTGTAAGTGGTTCAAACCTTGCTGTATGAAGCAGCTGAATTTGACGTTAGAGAAAGCGTGGCGTGATTTATTAGCGTTATGAATTTTTGAGCCGAGCGCAGGTTTCCCCTAAGAGTGGCAGCCTTGTTATATATGTTACTAACATATGTTAAATTGCTTTAGAATCGATGAAACACCATCACTAAACAGTTAAAGCAAAAATTCCATAAAAATAACTGAAACATTGACCGTATTACATCGTTTTCTGTAATCTCAGACATCAGTTTGCATACGTTATATGCAAATTTGAAGTTACAGAGCGCGACCTTTGCCTTGGAAGGGGTGGAGCAAATTCAGCGTCAAGTTGAGTATTTACCATACCTCCAATCAAACCCTAGCAGTAATGTACTTTCCAACCACTGAGTGACCAAGATTTTGGAAAGAATTACATAAAGAACTCAAGATATTGAGCTGTTCACCCATAGATACATCACAACCTTCGCCTAAATCTAAAAAAACTGATCAAACTCAAAATCTAGAAGTGTTATTTTTCTTCAATATTGTAAAAAATGATCTGCACAGATTTTAATACTCTTTCAGCCATATAGAAATTGCTACATGTCCATAGACCTTTAGGCCTACAAAGAATATTTTTCTCGTAATTTGGTCGCATGAGGTCCTTTCATACGTGTTGAAAGGTGTACAGAGGATTGATGAATGGTCGCATGAAGTTCTTTCATACGTGTTAAAAGGTGTACAGAGGATACTTAACTTTTGACGTAAATTTGCACGAGATTTTACGCGGCATATCCAGGATTGGCGGAAGGAATTCAGGGCAAGGGGAGCATTGGAATCCAGTCAATGCACTTTATTTAAAATTTCTAATAAGGACCTGAAACGGTAAAAAAATATTTAGTCAGATTGCTGAATTCCTACAATGATAGTTCTAAACTATAATTCATAACTTTTACTGGGCACCTCTTGCATACTCCTGTCCGCCCCTTTCTCTAGAGTAAGATAAATTGGTCCCGTTATGGATATTGAATTTTGACGTTATCCAAAGGTTGCCAATGGGACACCTGCAGAATCTGGACTCGAATTTGTGGTCAACATTTAAGTTGTAGATTGCAATTTTCATGTGTATTGGTCCAAACTTTAAAGTCTTTACAAAGGCTGAAAGGTGATATATGTCAAAGTATGATTAATAAATTACTTAATTAATTGATTATCTTCAACCACGAATTTTTCTATTTTCCAAATGCTTCACTTAACAAATTTTTCACCCCAATCGCTTTTTCACCAAACCGAAATGTACACCAATAACAGCGTAATTGCAAATTTCTCTCCACCTGAAATTTTCTCTGTATCTATGTTAAAATCCCCAAACGCTTCCCAAATTTCCGCAAATCGCAAATTTTTCTCCCAAATTGCAAATTTCCCACAAGCGCAAATTCTTAACCCCCCCTCCCTACTTAAAACAGGGGCAAAATTCCATTACAACCACACTTTACACTCAAAATCGCATAAACCCCTTCCCCCGATACACATTTGCGCACAGAAATACTGACTGCTGCCTACTGCCTTATCATTTATTATACTTTGGATATTGGATTCCAACATGTTTGAAAATAACCGGTCAAGTATATTTGAATTCGTTATCAACAATTTTAATGTGTATTTGCCAGTTTACAAACACCGTATATGTTTGATTTGCATCGATGACGCATTAATAACATCAGCATTGTACATTCTTGGCATGTTTCATACTAGGCCAATATCTGAATTCATATAAGTATGTCAGCCATTCAGCTGTCAGCTTGAGTACTTGTGTGACTTAAGAGCTGAAGAGCAGGCCTCGTAATGCCGTATGGTATGTCCCTTGGCCTGTTGGCAGCGCAGACGAATGTCGACTGTACGTTATTTCTATTACACGTGTCAGGAATTTTGCAGTAAGTTTCATCGTTGTTGTTTCTTAGCTGACATTTTAGCATTTAATATAAAGAATATATAACAGTCTAAACTTACTGAATGCGACTTAGTAAAAACACTTCTTAAAAATAACTTACTTTTTATATTTTACAGAATGGCATTCGATTTGAGAGCATGGAACGAGATGTAAACAGATAGTCACTTATTTGTGTTGACTTTAATTAATGTAAGTATATTTTTTCTTGCAGTCTTCATATTCTTACAGATTTATAAGTCTCTGGACATGTAAACATTAGTAATAGCAAAGAGCTTCTGTGTGGAAGCTCTTTGGTAATAGTATCTTTAAAATGTCTTAAAAAGCGCTTAAGTATAGCGGCGAGCCAAAACTTTTATCAAAATCAGTTAGAAATTGAGTTTTTCAGGCATTTATATAGTTAATGTTGCCTTCCTACGTTCATATCAACCGAAAGGAAATTTTGTGTGATTTTTTTATTTTCATATATACGATAAAGGACTTCTAAACAGCCGCTAAGCAACACGTCTGGGAGAAGCCATATTGATATCAGGGATTGGGACCAAATAATAAATTCCTGTATGCCTGTTGGTCTTTTATCCATTTAGGAATTTTGCATCTCAAAGACTGAAAGATTTATCAACTGTGTTGAAACGTGACCTTGCAGTGTAAAGTATGATGTCATTTGCAGATTCAAGAAAATTCTTTGTTGATGTATTTATATTGAAATAAATTTGTATTTTCTTGTGTAACGTACATGAGTAGATGGGCAAAGCATGTTCTTATGAAGTGCATGTTATACTCCATCTTGATAATTAAACAAAGCCAATAATTTAGAAAGAGCCAATTAATTTTCAAAGAAATACATAACTATGCACTGTCTATAGGATTTGCAATTATGACATACTTTACACTGAGGTCACTTTTCAACACACTGGTGGGATCTTCTCGTAAGCGAAATAAGATATGGTGTTTTCACCACTTTTTTCTTTAATAGTCCTCTATCATAATATGAAAATGAAGATTCACAGGAATATTCTTTTAAACTATCATTTTTGCAACATGTTTTTACCTCCAAACACCATTTGCCAGATTGCTGACGTTTAAGTTGCTTCTCCATCAGTCATTGAAGCTAAATGTAGATTGGGGCATAGCATGTCAGATTGTTAAACCCTTTGTACTAGCTGACTAGGCATACTGTCTGACTGTAGGTTTAAAAGGCAATATATTTTGTCTTTGAAAAAGCCTTAATATATATTTGTTGCTTACATTATGATTTTCGATACTTTGGCTGTTCTAGGGAGGAGGTCCATCATCAAAATGTTCCTTCGTAAGAACATTTAAAAATAATTGAAGAACTGTATAATAAAAGAGACATTATCACCCGTCATCCTTCTTTTCGACCCTGTAGGCCTATCTTAGCTCGATATCTGCTACGACACAATTTTTCGCATGTCACTAAATGTCGTAGAAAACAAGTTTTATGCAAGGAAAGAAAAGCAATGCGTAAATTGCGTTTTTATTCAATATTGTTGACTTGTCAAAAATGTGGGATGGAACAGAGTATGGGAATGGGGAGAAACAAGAATAAGTTTCAACGGGGTGGGGAGAGGCAGAGAAAATCAATAATGGAAACTATTCAAGAAATTATGCAGTGCCATATATGTTTGTTCTGCCCGACTAACGAACTAATTTTGAACATCCGTCAGTCCGTGGGTCAATGAGCATGGTGTACAGGTACCAGGTACTATGAAAACTTTGACATTTCAAATCAGCCATTATTTTGTTTGAACATCTGCACGTTGAACTTGACTTAAAGAATGGAATAAACGTAACAACATGTCGATAAGAGGCTATTTAGCTACTAGGTCGAAGTTGAAAATCTAAAATATTATGTTGCAAAAACAACGAACTTTACCACTTCAAAATTAACCTGTCATTTTGTGTTTGATTTCTACACGTTGAACTTGACTTTAAAAACATCATAGGCCTTATATAAAAATTGTTTGACAGGCTATTTAATTACCGAGGTCGAAGTTGAAAATCTTTGAGTAAATATGATATAACAACAAACTTTGACACTTTGAAATCAGCTTGTCATTTTGTGTTTCATTTCTACACTTTAGTTTAAAAAACAAACAAAAAAACATTTGATAACAAGCTTTTAGTTCCGAGGTTGAAGTTGAAAATCTTGAATATTTAAATACGATGATTACCTTATATACCTTCCCATATACTGCAGTTCTGCATGACGTGTGTGTGTGATTTTAGAAGAAAATATGATAGCATAGAATATGTAAACGACTTTAAGGAATCTGAAGCTGTGACGTCGCAACTAGTCTTGATTTCAGCCGTTTCTATACAAATGATAACAATGTATAAAAACTTCAATGATTAGTTCAGTGCGGATCCAGCAAGTCCATGTCATATAAGAGAAAAAAAAAAAAAAAAAAATGAAGAAGCAAAATGGTATCACAAATAATACCAAACTTTAAACTTAAATATCTCTTTAAGGAATAAGATTTTTGAATGCTGTCTCCACCATATTGTTACCATATCGGGTTTTGGGTGAGTGTACAAAATATTGTGTCGCGTTTACAGAGAAAACTGTACAAGCAATCAAGTTGAAACTTGGTGGGGTGAACTTATGTCCCACATAAATTCGGTCATGTACCTTAAAGGTTAAAGGTCAGAAGTCAAATAATTGATTAAAAATGGTAAATTTTGTGTCGTGCTTCCTGGGAAAACCGTAAGTGATATTAGGTTGGCACATGGTGGGATGGTGGAAGGTGATATAGGGCTGTGTTCCAAACAAAATGGGACATGTCACTTAATGGTCAGAGGTTAAATAGTTGATTTAAAATGATAAATTTTGGTCGGTCGCTTGTTAAAAAAACCTTAAATGCAGTTAAGTTATTACATAGTGGGTTGATGAAGTATGATGTAAAGTTGTGTCTCGTAAAAGATGTAACATGTCGCTTAAAGATCAGAGGTCAAATAAGAGTGGTAAATTATGTGTTGAATTTCGTTGGAAAAGCGTATTTGCAATTTTAATGTTCCTCGTTGGCCGAGTTGGGTTGGTGGTGGGTTCTAAAGGGTTATGTACTACATATAAAAGGATATGCCACTTAAATGTGAAAGGTCAGGGGTTAAATAATTGATTAAAGATAGTAAATTATCTGTCACCCTTCCTGGGAGAACACCGTAAGTAATATTGAGTTGGTACTTGGTGGGTTGGTGCAAGGTGATGTAGGGTTGTATCTTGTACACAATGGGACGTATCAGTTAAAGGTCCGAAGACAAATAATGGATTTCAAATGGTAAATTTTGGTCTGTCGTGTGTGATGTGAAAACCGATGTGCAATTTAGTTGTTCCTTGGTGGGTTGATGAAGGACGATGCAAAGTTGCATGTCACAAAAGGTGTGCCATGTCACATAAAAAAATCAGAGGTCAAATAATGATGGTAAATTTTGCTTTTGTGTTGCATTTTGTTGGAAAATGCAAATGCTTTTGCATTGATCCTTGGTGGGTTGGTGGAGGTTGTTAGTGCGTTGATTCCAAGTGCCATACTGGTTATGTTCCACACATAATGGGATATGCCAGAAAGTCAGAGATCAAATAATTGATTTTAAAATGGTAAATGTTGTGTTGCGCTTTCTGGGAAAACCGTAAATGAAAGGTGACGTAGGGTTCTTTCCCTCACAATATGGGGCATGTCACATAAAGGTCAGAGTTCAAATAATTGATTTAAAAGCGATACAATTTTGGTCAGTCGCATGTTAGGGTCGAAAAAAAACCCTGTGCAATTGGGTTGATGAAGAATGATGTAGGCTTAATATTGTGTTTCGCAAGTGTGACTTAAAGTGGTCCTGCCTTGGGGGTCGGAACTTACGTTAAATATGTTAATTGGGTTAATTGATTTGCAAAAATATAACTTTTTCTGCACAAAACCCAATCAAATGCGAGAAAATTGCAAAAGAAAAATGCGTTTTTCGTCACCTTCACAACAAAACAAAAAACCCAGAATAAGGCACATTACGCAATGACGTCATTTTGGGAACGCCTGTATGTAAACAATGCATTGATGCCACGTACGTGTGTCCACCATTTGAAATTTCACAACTAGTATCGATAGCATCTTTGTTTGTTCTTCTAAAATATTACATTTTTCAAACAAAATGCCGCAGCGTTGTGTAGTTGGAGGATGCAGTAATATAAATTCTCAAACTAAAAAGTCGTTTATCAATTGCAAAGGGCAACAAAACGAGACAATTCTGGACGTGTTTTGTGCACTTGCAAGAACCGAGTTTTCGGGGCTTACAGGATATAGGCCATGGGATATAGGACAATAATGTGCACGGTTTTCAATTTCTGTGCAGTTGATGGATGGATTACCTAAATTTATCACAGAATGATTCAATATGAGTTCCTAATCACAAATTGCTTTGTCCCCACGCATAGTTGTGGTTGACCGAGATAAAAAGTCAAGGAAAAGGGAGTTAAATTCCCATACTTAAAACACATATACCAGTTCCACTATTTGTTTTTACCCAAATGAGAAAGAACACGGACACTGGCAATTTTCGTAGGAGCTCACTCAAAATAATTTATTTTAGACCTTTAGTGAAATCTTAAATGATTTGTAACTAGTTGTTAAATAAATTCACTGATTAATTAACCAATTGGCTAATTAAATCAATTCTTTTTTTTAAACTACTAATAAGTTAACTATTAAACAAATTAATTCTTAACAAACATCAATTAATTGTGTAGTTAATTATTTACAAACATATTACACAATTAAGTACTTAATTAATTAAATAACATACTTTTCTCAGTTTAAAGGATGGGATATATAGAAAAAAAGAAGGAAGCAAATTTCAAATAATCTTTAAAAAACGTCTTGCACACTTACTTAAGTTATCTGTTTTTTAAAAGAAAGGTTGTGGCATGCAGATTATTGTGGAATAAATATTTTCAAAATGCTTTGATGTAATGTATTTAGTGTTTTCATAAATAAATTATGAATACATTAATTTCTCATAATTTAGTTTGTTTTATTTGGCTACTCTCATGTTACATAAATGTTATTTAAAAGGTTTACGTTTAATCATTTTAGCAGATGCAAAACTTTGCAAGGGGCAGTCACATAATTTTAGTTCCCTATTACACTCATGAAGAGAACAGATTGTGTTGTAAATAATTTCACTTTATAGCAGATGGTACATATACAAAAGAATTTCAATTCAGGCTGATGCTTATCCGTTCTTCCTGTGAAACAAAAAGATGAGAGATAACACCTCCCCTGGACAGGACACCAGTCCATTCCTGGTTAAATTCCCATCATTACTAACATAGCACTCTTCCTCCCTTAATTTCCATGAAAGAATTCTACATCACTCTAAATAAAATATTCAGTATTAATTTACAAAAAAGTACCCAAATCTAATCATGAGCATTTTGTTCATTTGGTTAAAAGTTAATCCTTTCCCAAGCTTGATGACTCACGGGGCTGATGCTCATCGGTTCTTTCTGTGATGCAAACAGATAAGAGATAATACCTCCTCTGGACAGGACACCAGTCCATTCCTGGTTAAATTCCCATCATTACTAACATAGCACTCTTCCTCCCTTAATTTCCATGAAAGAATTCTACATCACTCTAAATAAAATATTCAGTATTAATTTACAAAAAAGTACCCAAATCTAATCATGAGCATTTTGTTCATTTGGTTAAAAGTTAATCCTTTCCCAAGCTTGATGACTCACGGGGCTGATGCTCATCGGTTCTTTCTGTGATGCAAACAGATAAGAGATAATACCTCCTCTGGACAGGACACCAGTCCATTCCTGGTTAAATTCCCATCATTACTAACATAGCACTCTTCCTCCCTTAATTTCCATGAAAGAATTCTACATCACTCTAAATAAAATATTCAGTATTAATTTACCAAAAAGTACCCAAATCTAATCATGAGCATTTTGTTCATTTGGATAAAAGTTAATCCTTTCCCAAGCTTGATGACTCACGGGGCTGATGCTCATCGGCTCTTTTTGTGATGCAAAAAGATAAGAGATAATACCTCCCCTGGACAGGACACCAGTCCATTCCTGGTTAAATTCCCATCATTACTCACATAGCACTCTTTCTCCCTTAATTTCCATGAAAGAATTTTACATCACTCTAAATAAAATATTCAGTATTAATTTACAAAAAAGTACCCCAATCTAATCATGAGCATTTTGTTCATTTGAATAAAAGTTAATCCTTTCCCAAGCTTGATGACTCACGGGGCTGATGCTCATCGGTTCTTTCTGTGATGCAAACAGATAAGAGATAATACCTCCTCTGGACAGGACACCAGTCCATCCCCAGCTAACTCCCCAACAATAAATTCTTCCATGGCCCTAAAAGCATGCTACATCATCCCAAATCCAATATGCACTATTAACTAGTTATAGCAAAAGTATCCACCTCTCATCTAATCATCAGCAAATAATGGCCCAATTTAAATCAATTTTCCCAGGCACCTTTTAAGCACAAATGTTTCTTTCACTTCACATTAAAAATTTAAAGAAACAATCTTTTTATTTTTTGACATTCATTTTTTAAAGTGTGGCTGATCAATGTTTGTGCATTTAATGACATGCACAATTTCAATGGAAAGAAAAACTGCTCAATTTTTTTTATGCAAATTAACTTGACACCTAAATAAAAATAAATAAAAAACGCTTAAGAATGGCCATTTGTAAATGGATTTTGATGGTAAAAATTGTTATTTTGCTCACTTTAGCACATGTTCATAGTCCTTAAACAAGCGTTAAAACTTCAAAGTGCTTTTTGAAAACTGCATAAATGAAATTTATTATCAAGCTTTTTTGAAACATTTGAAATGTGCTTGCTCCCTCCCCTTATAATTTTCCACATTCTTTTCCACAACTTGGAGACAAAAAAGTTCAGTTTTTAATCCTCATCATCGGAATTTGAGCCTTCCTCCTCCGAGATATTACTAGAATCCTCATTGTGGCAGTTTTGACAACCTGAGTACCTGCAAAGTTTCGTGCACTGCATGCCAATTTCACTGCAGCAGGTAACTTCTGCCGGAAAGCTTCCCCAACACAGTCTGAATCCGTAAACGTTAGGCCGATCGAAGTTGCGGAATTTCGGGCTATTTCTGCCTCCTTGCAATCAAACTTCGTCCACTCAAAGGCAAATGCCTTAAACCTCTCTAATGAATTACTTGTCAGTTCAATAAATTTTGGTTTAGAACAATCTTTCACGTGCATAATACAATATTTTTGAAGCGACTTTCGGACCAACAACTTCACTTGGGGAGGCGGCCATTTTGTTTTACGGAGCAGTTGCTATGTCCATATTTACAAACGCTGTAATTGCTTGATTTGTCGAAATTTCTGGTCTTCCACAAGAATGTCGTTCGTACGATATTTCTGATTGGACAAACCTAGCCTCGTACAATAAAGCTAAAAGGTTCTGATTTATGCTAGATGAATACCAAATCTTGAACATATATACCAGCACCGTAAGTGGGGACAACTGAATATCTATTCGGAATAATATTTTCATATTTATCATTCACATAGTATTACATCCATCTTCCTGTTGTACGGAATGAAAGGATATCAAGGGATGTACCACGGCCTAGTACAGTGTCATAATATGTAACAACCTGTGCTCACGCCAGATTGTTACCCCTATTCTGTTCGAATTAAATAGTAGCTTGACCGCATCGTCTCTGACATGATATTTTTACTGTTTCGCGAGTAATAAAAATTCAAATGAAAGAAACAGAGGAAAAAGAATAAGACTCAGTGCGTCGAACTCATAACCTCTCGCTCAAAAGACGAAGACGTAACCGACTAGGCTACTTAATCAGATTAAAATTTGTATAATTTATTTTATATATTGTGTGGAATATGGTCGAAGGAAGAAAAATCGATCAAATAGAACTGAATTGTAATTATTGTGTCCATATGCCAAGCCGTTAAAAAGTAAACTAACAAAATTTCCAGTTTCTTCAAAAACTTTCAATTCAAGTGCAAAAACGCAAACGGATTGCGTGAATGAACTATTCAGTTCACGTAGGCCTGTTGACTAAACGTCAAGCGACAGAGACTTGAACATTGATAAATAAAACTTTATATTTCCATTAGACGTAAAAAAAGTAGATGTTGTTGCAAACACTTCAATTTGATTATGTTTTACAAAATATTACTTGCAAAACAGTAAGTTTTTCATGCCGATTACGCAAGCTTTGTACCGAGGACCGTGTAAGGGCCCGTGTAAGGATTGTAAGCCTGATCATTCTTTCTTGTCTGCAACAGGTTCAAATTCAAAAGGAAAAGGAAAGGAAATTCAAATTCTTCATTATGAGAATGTTCTTCATTTATTTCCAAATCATTTTTATCATAGCTTGAACTTGAAGATGACAAATTAAGATCTAAACAGCCCGAAAAACTTTCGCAATCAGACGCTATTTGTAAGTGGTTAGTATGTGTGTGATGCATTGTTTGCGATCAGCAGTCCCTAAAATGACATAGCAAACTGTTATGACGTCACAAATCTCTTTCAACTTTTTTTTTTATCTGAGCAAGCAATATTAAAATGGACTTATTTCCAGGCTTTCTTGACGGATTATTGAATTTAGGGATATGAAAAACTTATAACAGGTTAAATCTCAATTTTTTTAGAAGGCATGGCAGAACCACTTGAAAGATTAGTTTTCAAATTAAATGCGGCAGAGGCGATAAGGTTAGCAAGTCCGTGGATTGCCATCTTTTTTTTGAAGTCAATCTCTTTTATATAAGATGGACTTGATTGACCCCTGAACTAATCCTTTAGGGTATTTGATTGTACGTAGGCCCCATGAATACCCACAATGCACTACGTGTTCTATATGATTTTACTGTGGATACGAACTGTAAATAGTTTAAGAAAATTTAAAAAGCTTTGGAAATAAGAAATTGTGACAAAGTGATACGAAACTTGAAAATTTGTCCATTTTGGTTTCAAGAAAATAGGGATTCATTGCATGGTTAGATTTGTAAAGTGAAAATAATTTTTGTTTTGAAGATTTCTCTACTTTATGAACCCAAATATTGCTGTGTAAAAAGCATTGTTTATCAACTTTAGCGGCGTTCAATTGAAGAGAAAAAAGACTGTTCATTAAGTTTCTCCTACACCTTTCAGTATCGGTTAATTTATTTGCATTTCTTTTAATTGCTTAATCTGCAGGGATTCGTATTCGCTTACTGTAACACTTGCACAATTCTCGATTCTAACTTGATGTTAAGCATGCATTTATGATTTTATTTTATCATGTCATAAATTCGTCTCTTCAAAGTATCATCCCTACTATACAAATTTTTGGACGTCTTTAGTGTTCGTAATGACAGCTATTTTGATCTGATTTTAACAATTTACATTGAATATAACGATTGAATATGAACTGATGAAACTCAAGTATTTGCTGAAATTACTTTTGAACTTTATTTATTATTGCAGGTTTCTATGAACTCGGAGTGAACTATGGCAGATTCCTACGAGGTGAGCACACTTCCATGTAAATGTAATGTGGTGAAGGCGACAGAATTGCGATTCTACGTAAGTAAGGATAAAGACGTGTTAGGAGTGTATTGTAACGAATGTGGAATAGAGTTTCTACAGTCACCAAAGTATGATGAAATCCCAGGAATGAGCCACAAAGATCCTGTATTTAATTGCTATGGAGCTTATTTCCGCGTCCATACACCAATAGAGATTAAGATCAACCCGGCTTTCCAAGTTCAACCATTTCGAACCCCAATCGAGAGTGTCGAAGTTATCAGAAATTTTTAAAGGGTGGTGATCACTTAGCATGGCACAGGAACTATGTGATATGGCATCATGGTATTGTGACTGAAGTTAATGATCACCACATAGAAATAGTTGAGTTTAATACTCCTGCCGGGTCGGAATTAAAAAACAAGGGTTCAGCATCCGTCCTGATGAAGGTTATCAACCTGAACAATTACCAAAGTCAAATGATGAAGGATGGGCGGTTGTTCCGTTTGGATTATCCCGATGAGGTTACAAAAGCCAACCCAGACGAGCTCGTTGTAGCAAGAGCGAAATCACGTGTCGGTGATTATCATGGGATGTACAAACTCTTTTTGAATAACTGTGAATTTCTGGCGACATTTTGCAAAACTGGATTTGGAAAATGCTGGCAGACGGAGTGGATTAAAGACAAAATCAAGAAGCATGCTGTGTGCGCTATTGTGAGAAAACATGCGCGTCGTAATCACAAATCTGAAGAAGTTTGACGTTTCTTTTCTTATTACGTCAATCCTACCAAAAATAGGTTTGAGCTCTGTTCCATTTGCAGAATCTGTTGAAGCCGTGGTGGAGTATGCCGGTAATCTATCACCAGACGCAGCAAATACCATCGGGGATAAGCCTGGCGCTCATCATCGAGTTCATCTTTTGTATGAAGGATATTTGGTACATTTACAAAGCGGAATGGGACGGCGATATGACAGCTGGAGATTGTGGGGCGAGTGTACGTCAACGAGTCCTCGAGGCGGTCTTTCAGATTATACCATCCATTTTTCTCTCATTGGGACTGGAGTCCTGTCGGCATCTTCCTTGGTTTGTTTGGCGTCACCTGGTGGACCCTACGTCCTGGTGACCCTCGTAGCAGCTATTTTTGGAGGTCTTATTGGGCGGTCAGTTGGTTCCATGCTTGGATCATTGGTAGGATCGAAAGTGTCGAACATGCGTACCTATGGAAGTGCTTAAAGGATTATTTTAGTTATCAGAAATTGTTAACGTTGTGGGCTGTAATAAAGACACTTACAGGCATTCTCCATTATCCGTTATTGTTGAATTCACACTTCTTATGTGTTCCAAGTCTCAGATTACAAATGTAAAAAGATGCATATATCTTAAGTTTATAGTCACTGTAAACTCGTATCAAACGATTACTTCCACGCGGCATGTTATCTTGATCAAATAAGAGCGTAACTTGACTTCCAACGAGAAGCGGGGAGAGGGGAGGGTGAGACTAATTTGTCCGACGAAAATTTGCATTTTGCCCGACTTAAATTAAAAATATAGAACAGCTGGGTATATATCCCCATATCCCCCTCCCCCCCCTCCCTCCTCCCCACCACCACCAGTGACATCGTCAGAGATTTGGGCTTGGGGTTAAATACTGAAGTGCCAAACATCCAAATATGACAGCGTAGCACCTGTGCCCACTTATGGTCCCCTGCATGCGAGGATCTAGAGGTGAAGCCTTGATTGGGGGCCGGGGTAAAGCCCTGAAGCTCCGCATATTTCTTGTTTTTATGCTCCAAAATGGCTGAAAATCAACACAAAGTTCAAATGATTTATTTGATGAAAAGAAAACAATTTCAAATTCTAAAGTTAAAATCTACTCAAACAGTCAGATTTGCATTTGGATTACCATTTCTAAACAGAAGAGGGCAAATTTTCCATGTAAATAGAAGAAATTAGGGCACAATTGTTGGGCTCATGAGCGAAGCCTTTGACTGGAAGTGTTGCAGTTGTGGGGCGAAACCCCAGAAGCTTTGAAGATTTCTTTATTTTGATGCCCCAAAATAGTTTAAAATCAACACAAAGTTCCAAAATGCAAGTTATGAAAAGAGGACAATTTCGAATTTTAATTTTAAAACTACTTAAAGAAGCATTTGGGTTACTATTTCTTAACAGGCAGAGAAACAAATTTACCCTGAAAATTGAGAAAATTCAGACAAAATTTTTTGGGTTCATAGGCGAAGCCTTGAACTGTTGGAAGTGGTTCAGTTGAAGATTTCTTGGATGCGAAACCAACACAAAGTTTCAAAAGCAAGTAATGAAAAGAGACAATTTTAAATTATTTCAAAATTGCATTT